>JAOTQE010094180.1:0-14453 GCA_025631205.1 Nesometra sesokonis
TCCATCTTGCAAAATCCATCGAGAAAAAAAGGTATGCTAAAATTAGTCACGGATCTTACGAAAATGACTCTACTATATATCTTGTAAAGATTTCCTACGTCCATATAAGGAGGTTACTAAATATTACATAATTATTTTTTCTGTACCAAATTGCGATAAGATCGTCTTAATTTTATCACCTTTTTCATTGATAAAATAATAAATTTCATTAACCTAATTATCTAATTATTATTTTCATCAGCATAATTAGAATTTTTATCATTATACTTATTTTAATCAGTACAATTGTTATTGTCATCATTATAATTATCACCTTCACCATTCCAAATATTACTATAATTCTTTTATTATTTTATTTCTCGTATTAGTTTACTTTTTAATAATTGTGTTGAAAAAAATTATTCTACTGACCTATTGTTGGATAAGTTTTAAATTCTCTTGTAATAAGAGAACTTGTATAAAATCTTATGAGTATTATTTTATACATATGTATATTTTTAATCAATTCTGGAAACAAATCATTCTAATAATTCAATCAATCAATCAATCAACTTTATTTCGGAAGTACATATCCATATAACAAAAATAAACATGATATAAACAAATAAACCTAACTACAATACTATATTCTAATTATTTCCAGCACTCTCATTATTTCCATCAAATATCCCTTTCATAATTATAATATCCATCATTCTAATTATCATCATCATCACAAAATAAATTGTCTTGTACAGAAAATCAACATTATTAGTTAGTTATTCGTACATTCAGATAGAAGAGATTGTAAGCTTTAAATTGGTGTTTGAATGAAGTTCATAGCTTCAGTATAAACAGAGAAAAATCATTTTGAAATATTATGTATGAAAACACACTTTGGAGAAAATCAACTTTAAAGATAAATAACTGTTGATTTCCTGCATGTTTTTTTCACTGATTTTGAAAATATAGTTTAAAAACTTGTTTATTGTGTATAAATATAAACACAAACTTTGTATCATAAAATTTGAGTAATAAATATATCAAAACTACAGAAATAAAATTATGACTTTCTGTCTATTTTTGTGAATCTCGAAATGACCTGCCATACAACACAACTTATTTTGTCATGACACCTCACATTTTAAGATCACTATATTTATTATTTCAATCATGATCATTATTATCATTACCTTGACAGACACCTCTGGTAAGTAGTGTGGGTTTCTTAGTCGTGTCGTGATATAAAATTTGAAATCATGGCTAAATTCAATAACATTGTCACCAAGACGAATATAGTCCAAACCATTCTAAAAATAACAGATAAAGTAATAAAATTAATTTTAAGATTTATATAGAGTACATCTCCATAAAGTCCAGACAATGTGAATGTTCAATGAATTGAATCTCTCCCCCATTACTACAAAAAAAGAAACATGTACTTGGTTAATCTGTGTACACTGTGTCTAAGGTTTTATCTGAGAGGACCACTTCCAGCACCATAACCATGTGTGAACTGCCTCCAAAGATTCATTCGAATTGGAGAATAAAACAATCAGGGACCAGATCTGTAGTAGCTATTGATCTTTATTTTCATTCATAGTCGTAATCAATTTTTCAAGTAATTCCAATATAATTAATATTTAAATTCCATCATGCAAACCAAAATACATACAAAACATAACATATATTATCATAGGTATACAATTATAGATTTTATAATATAACAGATTAAAATATCATTAACCAAAAAGGTTGGTTTGTGTGGGTGGTGATTATGATCATAATTGTGCTACATGAAAATTCACTTGAAACATGAAATTTTGAAATGATACCCAAAAAAAAAATTATAATCCTAATTTTTGATTGACATTCATTCATGTAATCTTAGTGGTTGAAATAAAATGTAATTAAACAAAATATTATGAATTTATGATATAATCAATGAGATGATAATGAAAATCAATTGTACTGCTTGATTATAGTGTTAAACTGGAAAAAAAAAATCAATCATATTAAACAGGGTTTAAGTGTGTCTAAGTGTAATAAATTATGGTTATTATTATTATCGTATGTACCTGTTCTTGTTTTATAATAAAACAATACATCAGTAGTGTTTATAATAAATTAGTAAATTAGGTTATATACATTAGTTAATTATCCATCATTAGCAATAATATAAAGCGGGTAGCTCATTACGCAATTTTTTCAGGGATTCCAAAGCATTCAAATGAGGTTCCAAGGGGATACAATCAATCGACTTGGGTATAAAATGCAAGTAGATGGCGAAGAACTGCAAGGAGATTGCCTTATATGGGCTACATGCAAGGGTCTGTAACACACTAGTGTTCTCTCAAGATATATTATTAATGCAGACTACGGCAAATACAGATTGCTTGGAATTCTTGAAAAAGATTGCTTAACAGGCGCAACGTAGTTTCCCCCCTTATATCAGGAGTGATGGGTTTAAATTTGACTCCAAAAGCATAAATAATCAGAAATCCAGGCTAGACAGGATAGCAGAACACGCAAAATGGAGAAATAACCTTTTCTACTCGTCAAAATCAAACGGCAACCCCGACCACCCGGACCTGGAAAAGGGTGCCCCTCCCCCCCCCCCTTCGTAGGATCCTGGATCCGCCCCTACTTAATGAGCATCCCTCTTAATGTGTAACTACAATTAAAAAAGTAAAAAGTTGTAATAAACAATAATAATGTTATTAACAATTACTACCCAATAAAAATAGCAAGTAAGGTATTTGTAATATTAAAGCCTAATGTACCATATTTGAAAATTGCTTATCAGTGTACTGTGACTAAATAGTATGAAAGTTGAAGGTTTAAACTGTATGTATTTGAGATAAACAAAATATTGACAATTTCAACTATTTTTTGTTTCTGCCTAATGCGAAAAACTAGCTTTTGCAAATTATGCTTGGCTCTACCAAATTTCTTGTCATGCTTACATACTTTCAATATTATTGTATCCCTTTACCTTTAAACCAGTTTGTATCATAACAAGCTAATCTATTCTTATTGTATGACACTAGGATATTTCTAAAAAAAGCAGCATGTCTAAAGCACTTTGCATTCTCATGAAAAAGCAAAGCACTAATCTTTGAAAAAAAATAAGTCTTTTAACATGGTAGATAATGGTAGTGACAAGGTAGATATAGATAGTTAACATTATTAACACTAAAAAGTACCATACACCAGCCTTGCTACCTATCTACCACAAATACACTATTATTCCATTATATCCAAAACCCATAAATCTCTCAACACAAGGTCAACACAAGGTCAACACAAGGTCAACTCCTTCTCAATGGAGACTACCAAGGATATGGTTTAAAATTCCCTGCAAGTACATAGGAAAATATAGCCACTAATAGATCTTCAGACCAATTAGAACTGAAATCATGAAAAAACAACCATTTACTTGAACTTAAGGCATCAATAAATTCACCTATGTAGTTTTCTGTAGTTCTAGGTAGATCTCCCTAGTAATTAACATGGAAGACCTACCTAGTTGAAGATTGTTTTTATTTCAAACACTACATGCTTCCACTTCTAATGATGACCATGATTGAGAAAATCTAAAAGTTCTTATCAGAATTAACCAAGTGTTTCCACAAGATTTGTCTACATTTTAAAATGCAAACCTGTAAGACTTAGCATTTAAATGGGCACTCCATGATCAAAATGTCTATGGATACATCTATAGAACAATTAGTTGTGACCTTTCAAAATAAACTTTCAAAACATTAAGATAATGAAGGCAAAACACTTTTAAATCAAAAGTGCATCTTTTACTCGCATTACACAATGTTAAATAGAAAAATTACGAATGGATTGTGTTCAAAAAAACCATATGAAAAATTACATTCAAAATTACCTGTTCTTAGTGAATTTACTTTCATGTGCAGGCCCGTAACCAGGTATCCTTAAAGCGGGTTCCCTTAAGGTCCCCGGTGGGGTCAAGGAGAACTTCCCCTGTGGGAGCTGGGGGAACGGAGCCAATCAATCTGTACTCTAATACAGTATTTATATTTGTAATGTGATTACAGTTTACGAGCACAACTCTTTCAATATCTGAAATTTTCCTATTCCTTAACACTGTGTAGTAGACCCATCGTGACAAGATTCAATATTTCGACAAATTATGTCATCATCATTCCTGATGGTGTCATCATCATTCCTGATCATTATGCCAATCATTCTTGATGGTGTAGTAGACCCACTTTTGATTTGGTACCGATTTGATTTGCAATGTGTTTAGCAGTATTACCTCGCTGGTGAATTGTGAAATTTTATATGTTCGGTCACAACTAATTGTTCTATAGAAATCTATAGAAATTTTAATCCCAGATTTCCGCTTTAAGGTCCCTCTTCTACATACACCATTTTCACTACAGTGGAAATTTGTTTTTAATCATGCTTTACCATAGCGATTCAAACTAAAAAAAATATTAAGTTGCCAACAATATGTGGCATGGCAATAGTATGGTGAAGCTCCGACATTGCCATGGTTTTACATGGCATGCCAATATAATTTTTTTTAGCAACCACTATACATCAATGCCTCTTCTAAAGTTCTAGTAATTTAATATTTTCATCACCAAATGATATATATTTGACAGTAACCAAACTATCTATCACCCAAACTAAACATATACATATACAATATACATTTTACATATCTATTCTATCTAATAAATGGTTAATGTGGGCTTGTAATCTCTACATGCATAGGGAATGATATACTCTAAAACATGCACAGTGATTTTTCCTGATGGTAAAACTTACATCCATTGGTGAATCAGGCTAAATCAAAAGAAATAAAATGAAAGTTAAAAAAAATTAAAGCATGTAATGGATTGACAAATCATTTAAGCCAAATAATAAATAACAAATAAATATCTGAATATGGTGGTTTGGTGTGGTATAACATACTAAGTTTCCGAAAGATAGCAGTGCATTAACATCCGACATCGCAATTCAAATGAAAGTCACAGAACTCTGGACTTCTTGTACTGACATATGTGTAATTCTTAGGCTTTGCTTAACAACTGAGGTAAAAAGCTTTGTTTGTCAACTGACAGGCACAATGATTTTTTTTACAAAACAACATTTGGCACTCACCCAAAGATATTTTTCATAGTTTTAATGGAAACAAACAACTGAAAAGTGGAATGCATTGTTATCACGGAAATTGGGTTATTGTGAGCAATGAAATTGTGAAAATTAATGGTTGAAAAATTCATTATTTTATAAAATAAAATTAAATACAGGGTGTTGCAGTATACAGACAGGATAGTAGCCTACAGTGAATATGAGGAAGAACTGAGTCTGGGCTGAGCCTGGCCTAAACTTCATTGTAAACACTCAAAGGTCAAATGCAGTGGCCACTCACTATGGAGGTAGCCTCAGCCTGGCCTTTCCTCACTGTAAATGTAATCTGGGCCAAATGCAGTACCAAATTGTGACACAAAATGTGCAGTGATTGTGACATCATAGGATATAACACTGCCACCCTGCATTTATCAAATTTTTTTCGGTGTACATTACTTTGTCCTTTGTTAAGCCCACCACTGTAAATGCATAAAAATGGTGGGGGGGGGGGGTTGCGATTACCTCAATTTAGGGTTGGGCTCAGCCAGGTCCTGCACTTTTTAAGTTTAACTCTCCATGCTCATTGTCTACTGTCATGAATTAAGAAACACATTTTGACCACTTGCAGTAAATGGAGGAGTTTGTCAATTAATCCTATTATCGTTCCCTCCATCTAAAAGCTGTACATTTTTTACAAATTCTGTAATAATATTTTCACTTGAAATAAAAACTAATCATAATTTATCGCACCATTACCTGTTTAAATGTTTGTTTCAAAAGGAGAGGCTCCAGAACAGGGTCAAGTTCTTGACCGATGTTTTCCAGAAGGCAAGGCTGCCCAAACTGAATGCAGTTCTCCAGAGTCCTGGTGTACGTGGGATCTGAGAGTTTTATCACCTGTAGCTTGTTCGGTTTCTCCATGTTCTTTACCCACTTGTTGGCCTGGCCTTGAGGATCAATCATTAGAGGCCAGCGATTCGCATTTGTCACAATAAGAGCGTTATCAACAGAAAAACTGCGAACACAATAAAAGTGTTAGAGACATTTGTGTATATTTATGGAAGCAGTTGGCGCAGCGGTTGCATTTTGGACTTCCAATTACGAGGTCGGTGGTTTGAGGCTCACTCTGGTCGACTATTTGTGTTCCTAGACAAGACACTTTATCTACGTTGCCTCTCTCCACACAGGAGTATAAGTGGGTACATGAGAGGTACAAATGCCATATGCTCTGAATACAGCTGCAACAATGACTGGGGGTAATAATTGTAAAACGCTTAGAGGCCTTGGCAATAAGCGCTATATAAATGGCACATATTATTATTATGATCGTCGCCGTTGTCGTCGTCATTATCATTAATTTTATGATTTTGTCAGATCACACAGCGAGTGTTACCAACACTTTCAAATCTACAGTATCTTTTTAAACCAAGCCTCATTATTAGAATTAGTGAGTGGCGCTGTTAAATTGTGAGGTGTCACCATAAAATGAGCTGTGTTGTACAAAAAAAATTAAAATTGGATTATTTTATATTCTCAAAACTTCCCAAAACAAAAAAATCTAATTTTAATAAAATTGTGACTTTCTATCTATTTCAAAATGACCTGGGGCGGATTGCTATAAGCGGTCTTTAGACTGTCTTAAGCTTAAGACGGTCCATAATCGTGACATCACGCATGGTCTTTAATTATAGACCATTGCTATACCGCGGTCTTAACAGTTAGCAGTCTTAAATATTAAAGCCTGCTTGGAGGAGGCTATAAATGGTCTTAAATCACTTACAATGTGGCATCCACATTATTTCACCTTGAATTGCCTGTTTTAATAAATTGTTATAACTACAACTGTTTAGACATACACCATATTATGAAAATTAAAACTAGTATATCGTTTTCGTAAAAAAATCAAACGTGATGTGGCACAAAAGTTACCTGAAATAGCGCCCTCAATTACTGTTACTATGGAATGTTTGTTCGAGATTCAATACTAAACAGTCTTAGGAAAGACTGTTTTATAGCAATGGTCTAACTTGGGTGACTTTGCTATTAGACCATCTATGTGTTAAAGCCGGCTTTATTCTGTAAGTTAAGACCGTCAGTTAAGATGTGTTTTATGCGGATTGCTATAAAACAAACTCATTATTTCATAATTTATTCTAGTCTTACTTATCCACTGGTAACCCAGATAGTTGCCAATCCCTAATTTTAACTGGATCTCCCAGAGTTGCTGACAGCGAAAACACTGAAGACACTGGGATTGACTTCTCTGTGCACATCTCATACCACTCCTTTAAACATTCCTGCAAAATAAAAATAGGATAGATAAAACAAAACATGTTGAATCTGGTAGAAGATATATATTTAGTGGGACTCAGATTTTTACTGCAGGGGATAATTAATCCATAGTTTGCTGGGAGGTGGTGTGATTTTATATTTTATTTTCATTGGTTTTATCTAATTTAATAGATATATTTTTTTCTATATTTTATCTATGTAACAATATTGTATGTATACTCTGGGAGGAAAGTCTTTTGAGCACTGAAGAGGTCACCCAGTATAAATAATAAAAATAAATAAACATCTTTATAAGAACTGTTAGGCTCCACAACAATTCAGTGTTAAGGACAATCAATGTTGATCAAAAACATTGATGTAAAGATAAAAACACTTTTTATTTTCTAAAGTATATTCAACAATATTTTAATAAAGAATTTCAATTCTTAAATTCTGAACTTTCGTATACTTTGATATGAGCAAGTTAATTTTATATCAATTTTGTGATTTTGTTTTATCTTTAGCAAATGACAATACAAAATACAAAGAAACACTCAATAGAAGCATAAACAAGGCCATATGTGGACTAAGGAGGAGGAGAGGGTTTTTGATGAGATAAAAAGTAAATCCTGTCATAACCAACATGGATTCTTAGGGCTGGAGTGCCTTATCCCAAGTTTTTGTAGCATGAATTATGAATGACTGAATAATTGCGCCTGGTGAGGCACAGGTTAGTTTCCAACATGGCGCAGCTTTGTAGACTGAATCAATATGATGAAGTACTTTGCCCATGGAAACAAACAAAATGGAAGTGTCAAACTTTGAAACTCTGGATTGGTCGCTGAACTGCAACACTGGTTCCTACTGCTGCATTACAGTAAAATTAAAACTAACCATACTTATAAAAGATCAAAATCTTATACGTCCCGGAGATACCTACCTGTCTAAACGACAATGTGAATGGACCAAGGTATGCAACGACTCCAGCAGACAGTAGTACGTCACCCACAATATTTACATACGTAGCACTGAGCTGCTCTGTAAGCTGTAGGAACACAAAACATCAACATGCAAATAATAAAGCGTTTTTTTTTTATTTCATAGACCGACTCTTACAACCTAAAGCTCAGGCCAGACTATCAAATTTATTTGACGATTGATGATGTCACACCATGACCATACATAGAAATATCATTACCGTATATGGGTATCATCACATTTTTTTTGTTTTGTCAAATAAGTTTGATAGTCTGGATTGAGCTTAAAAGTTTTCTACATAATATGTGAGGTTTGCAATCATAAAATTTAATTACTAAACTTAACAAAACAACAGAAATCTCATTTTTATCAAATTATGACTTTCTGTCTATTTTTGTGAATATCTCAAAATGACCTGGCGTACAACACGACTCATTTTGTCACGACACCTCACATATGCGAGGTCTCACCACAAAACGAGTCACATGTTAGGAAGATCCAAAATCGAATTATTGGTTTTTCTACTAGAGCACAATATAAGCTGTAATTTATACTTTAATTGAAATTCATTGGATAGGTAGATCACAAGATATGAGCATTTTTCATGTATGCAAACACGGTTTTTAGAAAAATGCCATAAATCAATCTAAAAATAAACAAGACTAGGACATTTTTCAACAAGAAAACTGACCTAAAATGGATGTACAGTATATAGTGAAATATATATATACCATAGTACTCATACCGAATTAAATTTAAATTTATCAAAAATTGGGCTTCAGACCTATTTTGGTGATTACCTCAAATATATTGCACCTACAGTACGATGCAACTCATTTTGTGGTACGACCTCACATATACGGTAACTGTAAGTTCACACCAAATTCGGCTTTGGTTGGGAATGACTAACAATCCAAAAACATAGAATCTTAGTAAAGAAAAAAGTCAATACTGCATTCACTTAAAAAATGTCTTCAAACCTTTGTATTGGATCTAATGATTACACTAAGTGATTGGTTCAAATTTGATACTGGTAATTTAATAGGCATATTTCAACAAGTTTTGTTGAATAGGTCTAATAATAAAGGTCTACAATATCAAACACCAAATAGTTTTTGGAAAAGAAGTTATAGAAATGTAAGGGAAGACTTTTTTGTATACATTTTGCCAAATCACTTTTAGATACATGTCTAATTTTGATATTTGACTCCATATTTTAAATCTTACAAGTATGGCATTAATAATAACAAGTCTCTATTTTCAAATTTTACTATAATTTGATGGTTTTGACATACTGTGCCTCATATGTAGTTATTTATCTGTCTTACACATTAATACCAGTATGGTATCTCTATTGAAGTACAGAGCCATTCTAATTTATCAGCCGAATACTTGAACATACTCGATAATAATTTGATGTGAGTTTAATGAAATCAGGATGTTAATTCAAATTGGTGTGTTCATTCATAATGGACTTTATTTAAAATTGGGCTTTATTTCAATAAATATGATTATATTGACCTGTTGCCATCTTTCTTTTTCACCACCAAGTCCTGAAATCAGCTTCTTTGCTCGTACAATCTTTAATCTCGTCATCTCGATCTGGTCTTCCAAGTTCTAGAAACAAATCAAATATAAATAGGCGACACATAAAACATTATATTTTTCAACATCAACCATTGGATTTCTTTATCATCAACGTCCACATCCATCAGCAATTTTCCGTTTCAAATCAACAATTCAATCATTGAATTGTTGAGTGAATGGCATTTCATATAATACATCACATAGAATAATCAATAAGGTTAATCATTATTCAATTATGCTGTTTTGACTGGTTTAATATTATATAGTAATGAACTGCGCACAAGTAATATCCAACCCCCAAGCTGCTGATGTCACCCCATTTTGCCAAGTTATTATTGTTTTTTCGTAAATGGCAAATGCACAACTAGGGCTAGCCTAGGACTAGAACCACCCATTAAAATTTTGAGTTTTATACAACTGACTACTAATGTTGATTATGAAAAAATAGTAAGCAAAAGAGATAGTCACAATTCTTCAAGAATTATTGTTAATATTTCAGGGAAATCTGCAAGAGAAGGTCTGGGATTTTAATTTTGAAGATGTAGCCAGGTCAGGCCCTGACAAGTGTAAACTTACAAGTAAGCTATTTTAACAATAATTATAATATTGAATACCTATTTTCGGAGAATATAGAAAAATATTGTACTCGCAGTTGCAAAATATTGAACTCATTCAATATTTTGTCACAGCTAATACAATATTTTTAAGTATACCATTCAAAGTCATTCAATATTATGTAAATATTTACCGTTTTTTCAGAGAATTTAGCATCCAGATGATCATTGAGACCTTGCAGTTTATTTGTCACCTCTTTCAACTCTGCTCGTTTCTCATTCAACTTCAACATCTGCTCTTCTAATGTTGATTCTGCATTTTGTAGGCTAGCCCTCTTTGGTGCTACAACCTTAGCTACTCTGTCATATACTTCCAGGGCTCGGACCCAGCTGCATAGCCCTTCACAAGCTGATGATATCTTCTTGACTATGCTAGGCTCAAAGTCTGGGTTGTCGATAAACTTTTCTCTAATTTTCTTCATTACCCCAACTGGTATGTTTTCTTTGTCATACTCCTTCAGTGACTCCAGGAATTTCATATCACCCAGCATCTACAAATGAAAATGTTGAAATCAACTTAAAAATAAAAAAATAGGTACAATTTGCAACTCAGACGTGGAACGTACTAAAATATTCAATACACTGTGTTTAGTCTTGGCAATTCTTGCATTTCTAAAATGAGATTCGAAACAATGTCTCCAGATCAACAGCTTAGTATTGATATCACTTGAAAATCAAGCTTAAAGATTCATCCCTTCCAAAATTCTGTGTTGTCAACAAAACAAATTAAAATATTCTAGATATTACATACTCAAATTCATAAATTTAATACTGATCTGCCATGTTTATGTCATTATATTATTTCAAAACATTAAAAAATGCAAAATAAGTGTAGAATTTAAATTTTTTGGGTGGATCCTATAAATGTTACCGGGAAACGTTATTTTGTATTTATTTTGTTATATAATGTTGAAATGATCCAAACTTTTGATATCTTTATTCATCGTGTGTATCTGCATCATGATCCAATGTAAAAACTGCATCCATTAGGAATGTCTTGATGAAAAACAAGCTTTTCGTCACAGATTTGTTGAAAAAAATTCAAAATGGACTTCATGACGTCATATAGTGTCATTATTATGCAAATTACCAATTTTTTCCCCGTCAAGCATAAGCCAAAACCATGCCCACCCCAACATACAAAAAGAATTAGAAATAATTTCTTTTTGTATTTATTTGGCATTTAATCCTAAATCACCTATTTTCCTTACAAACAAGTCCCGCACAGAGCAGAAGCGGATTTATTTGGGGAGGGGGGGGGGTGCAACCGGCACACGCCCCCCCTTATAATAGGTGCGCCGGGTCAAAAATTTACCAAAAAAACCCAAACGGACTAAAATAGGGTACCAGAGCACCAAAATAGGGTAATAACCTTTTTTTTTCTTTGCTCGTCCACCAGGACCTGGAAGAGTGTGCGCCCCCTCCTTTCAGTGGATCCTGGATCTGCCCCTGCAGAGGTGGAAACAACACACTGCACAGTGAATGGGTTAAAGGTGGAGTTAAACATCTACTGTCCTGTACTCACTCTTTTAGCAGCAGGCCAATAGTCATCTACCATCTTGCCTTGATCATTAGCCTTCTTCTCTGGTTTGATTCCCTTCATTATGCAGATAGCTTCCATCACCAGTTTGACACCTGTGGGAGGATTCTGCATAGACTTCACAACTGTGATGTCAGCCTGTTTCAGAGTGTCAAGAGCTCGGATGGCAGCATTTAGAGCTGGCATTGCCACTGCCAGCTTCTGTTCACATTCGTCTTTGATGGCTTTTGCTTCCATTGCTGCCTTGTTGGAGATCTCTTCATCAGCAGCAATCACCTGACGCTTGGCATCTACTTCCATTGTCTCAGCCTGGATGATCTCAATGAGTTTGACTGTCTCCTCGCTGGTCTCAATTAGCTTTGGTTGAAGTGCTGTTAATTCTACTTGCATCACAGCAATCTGAGATTATAAAATAAAATACAAAAAAATGTAAAATGTAGAATATGCTATAAACTATCCTAAAACTTATCACCAGGAAATCCAAATTCCACACTAAACCAGGCATTTGTTGAAGATCCAGAAAGCAATGAAAGCATAAATAAACTTGCTGCGTTCTAAACGCAACTGTCTAAAAAAAAAAACAGAAAATGGATTTAAAGATTGCTTTGGGCAGGTTCAATGTTCCCATGAAATGGGCATCTTTAGTTTATACTGCAATTCGAGGGCCATTCATGGCACAGTCAAATAAAACAATTCTGGAAGATTTCAAATATAGCTCTTTTAATAAATGAATCCAATTTTTTATCATTAACCAATTTCACTTTCAAATGGGGTGGGAAGGTTACCGCTACCATCATTAATATGTTCAAATATTGATATGATTGTTGATATGAATGATTCTCAATAACCATGTTTTTTGATGTTCACTTTTCTATGTCACTGAACTTTTGATGTAGTCATTCCATTTAATCATCTTCCTCTTGTTCCTTCCAGTAAATGTAGAAACGTCAGCTAAAGTAGGAACTCTCAACAGCATGTGTAGAAAAATCCCAGCTAAAGTAGAAACGTCAACAGCATATGTAGAAACGCGATAATCGGTCCCAGCTAATGTAGAAAAAATCAAAAGCATATGTAGAAACGAAATTGCCTCCCAGCCAATGTAGTTAGGGTTCCCAGCTAATGTAGAAATTGACTAAAAAAAAATTGAGAAGCCAGTAAATGATTTTAATGTTTATAATTTTATAGACACTACTGTCTTACATGTAGAAATCTCGTGACCTGTCACGTGAGATATTTTCAGATTTCTATATTTTTAGATTCTGCACATCAAAAAAGCTAAGATATTTACATTGAATGAGTCAGATATTGAGCGTACAGTATAATGGAAATTGTGAAAAAGGAAGAATAAAAATACTCTCGATATTAAAAAAAACATCATCATTTTGAAAAGTTTTTCATCTGATATTAATTGGTAATTAACGATGTGGCCTTTACAATGCGTACTTATAATCTTCACCATTTATAATAACAATTAAATGTAATATTTTACTTTGATATTTAGCATTCACATTTACTAAAACTGTTAGATGAGCGTGTGATGTACGTTACAACACCACTAATTTGAAATAAATGCACTCATGTAGTTCTTTAATAATTTCAGGCCCGTATACCGAAGGAGTGCGGTCCCGACTCTCCTTTTGAAAAAAATGATGATGATGATGATGATGATTGTTGAATGGATTGAGTTTCATAGGTTGTCTTCAATGACTGGGGGTAATAATTGTAAAGCACTTAGATTAGAGGCCTTGACAATAAGCACTAGATAATAATGTTAAATATTATTCTTAAAAATATGGTTTGCGATCTGTTCATATTGGATAACGATACGATAACAATTTCAAAGTAAAATATTACATTTAATTATTAATGGTGAAGCTTATAAGTATGCATTTTAAAGGTCACATCGTTAATTACTAATTAACATCTGAGGAAGAATGTTACGAGTATTTTTGGGGTATTTTATGACTAAGGGTTTGTCAGGCGCTTGCGGCCTCCCATAGGTCCCCAAAGGTTTATAAGCAGAGAAGCACGGACGCGCGCTCTCTTCAATCAGTGGTGGGCGGCGGAACCGGAACGTGTTGTGTCTGCGGTGGGCTCTGGAGCGAATGTGGATGTTCTAACCCTCGTGTATTGAGCAGACTGTTACTATGTATTGCTGGTGGATCGGCTAAAGACTGGGTGATCAGTTTGCCGTGTACAGACCGTATATTTGTGGTACGTTAGGCTGCTGTAAGTGTGGACCAGCTACAGACTGGGTGATCAGCTAGCCGTGTATACGTGAAGCCATTGAAACGGGTGGTACATTTGGCTGCCGTGATTGTACGTGGACCAGCTACAGACTGGGTGATCAGCTTGCTGTGCATGGACTGTTT
>JAOTQE010094191.1:0-14453 GCA_025631205.1 Nesometra sesokonis
CGATTTTACGAATCCTCGTTTTAACGTACGGCCTCTGGTCCCGTGCCGTACGTAAAAACGGGGTTCTACTGTACATTCACTAAAAGTACTATGAAAGAAGCACTTGATAAGTTAAAAACCAAAAAGAAAAGCAATAAATTTGACTAGTTATGATGAATAAAATGGCCATAAAATTACCATGAAAAGTGTAAGAAATATTTGAATTTACCAAGAAAAGCCATGTCATCATGTCAAAAGCCATGTCATCATGTCAAAAGCCATGTTATCATGTCGTACTAATCATCATCGTAAGTGCTCAAATTTGTGACAAGATTTGCGCCGCTCGCTTTGAAGTTAATTTCATTTGTCGTTTGCATCAATGTTGTTAAAGTTTATAGCAGTCAAACGAAAAATATGTACTTTTACGAAGACATTTTTGGGTTAGTGGGTTAACTGTCAATTTTACGGTATCTTTATTTACGATTGATTTTAGAAACGGGTTTTATGTCTTTTAGTGTAAGTGTTTGATTTGAATTTCATAAAGATGAATCCTACCTGAAGCTGAATGTGATAAATCATAGACATAGATTTAATGTAAATACCATAGAGTGAGAACAATAAAATAACTGTATGTGGATACCCACATGAAGGGAAAATAGTGTCATCAAATGTCTAATAGGAGATTTATTGAATTTATGCAATCTTCCATTTCATGTCATTTTTTAAAAGTTCTTTAATGTGGTAAGCGGAAAAAAAATGTGCATCTCAAGAGATGAGTATGATGCTGTAGTTTGTACTTAAGTGATAATATTGCTGTCCTTTCCTACCATTGCACATTGTCCTTCATAAGCTTAGAATGCTGACTAATTGGAAAATAGTGGTCTAGTACTTACACTTAACTCTACAGGGCTTGCCGAGTTACTTAACCTGATTTTCCGGGGAAACTGAGACATACTTTGGGCAACCATAATCTTTATGCGTGTTGCTTGGCAACAACTTAAATTATAAACCTGTCACTTTCCTCACTGGTAAGTAAGTCTTAAAAATCAAGGTGTGAAATTTGTATTTTGCAACCAATATTTAGGGGCAAACATTCCGTGAGCTCTACTCTATGATGATTAAATCTATCAGGATTGTTTGTCATCAATGGAGAATGTCAGGTGTTGAATTGTAATTTGAAGGTATATCTATAAACTCTGAAATTTAATACCTTAACATTTATATTTGATATTATTTATTAATCCCAAACGCATTACAATTTTTGTTCATCCTTATAGAATCATAAATTTAGGTATGACAGATTTACAAACATTTGATTTGAAAATGTACAAAGATATATTTGAAGGTTTTTCGAATAAAAATGAATTGTCAATCATGTGTGTAAATATAATTGAATTTTATAAAATTTCAGAATAGGATACCAGCTACATTTTAACATAGTTTTAATAGGCATGTGCCGGGTGCATGTATCCACTCCAGGTTTTGAAACATGTTTATGCAAGCCTGTCTTGGGTCATTCGGAATCATTTTGATCTAGATACTGTACATCATTCTTATGTGGATATGGGAACGCTTTATCAGTTAGCAGCAATGACTAGATTGAATTAATTGGTTACATATTGTACCAGTTTATCCGGTAACTATGAACAGTTAGCTAGTTTATAAACATCAATGTGAATAGCTTACTGTAGCAATAGTTCACTGGCTTTACCTAGCTAATGCAAAGTGCTCATTTATATTGTTATAATTTAGACTAATGCTTCTAATTAATCATAACATTGTAGTTTAACATTCCGTACTCACCTGACACACCTGTCTATGCTAATTAATCAACCCCATGGATACTGCTAAGTAATCTTAATAATGGATTTCAACTCCAGGCTGTATCCAAGTTCAATGGCATACCTATATCAAGTGTGTCTATTATCTCGGTTACCTATTTTGTTTTTCTAAATTTGTACCAAATCAATTTCCTATATTGCTTAAGATGTCATCCTTGGTCAATATCTGCCAAACTTTTGACATAATATAATGATTCTATGATGTACATTGCACACACTTGAATAAATGTAACTAAGAATTCTTGACTAGCGAATGTTGTTTTAATGGCTATTCTCTCTCCACCCACTTTGTATATTGTCAAAGAGAAAGTATACAGTAAGCTATGCCCATCCACTAGGGATGGATTTTAGGTGTCTTCCAGGAGAAGATTTTAGAATGTTTCATCAAGGCAAAGTTTCACATTCAAAGCGTCTAAATACACGCAAAGTACAGCAAATATTCTTTTTTTGCTTGCCAAATTGAAAATCAGAAAAAAAGCCCAACCAAAAATTGCCCTCCTTGTTTGGGGGCCTTGTCCTGCTGTCGGGGAAACTCTGGGGTCGCCACTGTTCTAGTTTTATATCTAGCCGGAGCTAAAGATAATAGACTTCATTATCTGATGTGAATTATTAAGGGCGGCTGTCATTCCTTAACGAATATTGATATCACACATGAAATAATTAAGCACAAGTTTTTTCTCACTTAGTTTATCATCATTGTCATCCCGAGGGTAAGATTTGCCGCAAACATGGTTGAAATTGGTGGATAAATCTATTTATTACGTGCAACTTATTGAATATATTTGTTTACTTTAAAAACAGCCACCAGCTAAACAAGAGAAATGCTGATTTCATTATTGGTTGAAATTTGTTAGTTGCGTATCTGGAGGCAGTGTTAACAATTAATATGACCGTGGATGAGATGATGCGAGATGATCGGACTTAAGCGGAAAGATTCAGCCTAACCGCTTCATTAATGTTATTGTCAGAAAATGATTGATAGTGCTTGTCTAGAACTTGGAATTAAAATTAATGGACTCCAATACATCCAAATTGATCGTCCTTTTGATCAAAATTTGTAAAGAGGCTGTTGTAGACTCTACTCTTGATGTCGATTGAAAACGATAAGACAAACTACCTTAGATGTTGAACCGACAATGATGAAGTGGTAGTTTAACAGCGGCATCTCTGAATTCTATCGTACAATGATTGCCACGTTTACCTCT
The DNA here is from genome assembly GCA_025631205.1 of Nesometra sesokonis. Taxonomy (NCBI): domain Eukaryota; kingdom Metazoa; phylum Echinodermata; class Crinoidea; order Comatulida; family Antedonidae; genus Nesometra; species Nesometra sesokonis. The sequence continues at coordinate 3,026 of JAOTQE010094191.1, forward strand.
TGTGTACTTATCATCGATAATTAGTAACTGTGTTGATGAGAGATTTCCGATCAGATGTCGATTTAAGTAGATCGGTTTTGAGTGATTTTGTAAAGTTAAGGAGAAATAACGAGAGCAGGATAAATTTTCGTTTAACTGCAAGTTGTCTAAAAGATTATCTAACGATTTGATCATTTCTAAATAAAGCAGATTGCTTAGTTTAATGATCTACTAATAAAGATCATATTATGTTGTTGTCAGCCCTAAACATTCATGTCAATAAAATCAAACAATTGTCAACTTAAATGACTGTTAACATTCATTCATTCTATTTATTTAAAACTATTTTTCCAATAAAAGTTCAGATTCATACGTAGTCGTAGAACAGGGGTGTAGCTAGAAAAATCCAATAGTGAGTGAAAATAATGTAAAGGTGGGTTGTAAAATAATTAAAAACAATAATTTTACCTTTTTCATATGCTTGGGGTGGGTGGCAGGTTGGAATTAGGCTGGGTGGAAGGCCTTAAAATAAGCTTTAGGGTGGGTGGCCCCGCCCATCTTCACCTAGCATAATTTCATCCCTGGTAGAAATAACAAAAATAATAATTTATACATCTACACTACAGAGGTGTATGTACCTCAGGATTACTTTTGGATGAACATAGCAGAACATCAGTTGAAGACGGATATATTACATCTGAAAGTACACAGTGGTTTCTGTAGTGTAGACGTATTAATTATTATAAATCGAAATTGCCGCTAACACTGTTAAATCATAGATAAATCAGTAAAGAAGTATTAATTATTATATTTGTTTTGTTTTATTTTTCCTATGTTAATATGCCATTTTCTCAAGTTGTAAAAGTCCAGTTGATATGCAATTTAGCAGGCACTTTCTTAGTAATGTCTATTGATGATTCAAGTGGCTAAAGGGTCACTCGGCTGGTCTGTCATTTGCTATAGAGAGTAAAGCATGAATGCTATAAGAATTTCAGTCTTCAAAATGAATTATTTTTTACAATATTGAAGCGTTTAGGGTATGTTTAGACTCAACGACTAAGCGGAGCTTAATGTATGCAGTGTACGATTTTGTGTCTGAACTAGCTGGCGATTAGTATAAGTCGCTGATCTGGAGTAAACTCATGTTTCCTGCAAACCCCAGATTAACGAAGCTAATGGAGCTACGCCTCACACTTGAATGATCTTGACCTTGTGTCATGAAATTGACCAATCAAAATTCATAATTGGTTGGAATTGACCAATCAATTATGGATGACTGCACACAATAGAAACCACTGTCAACATTTTTAAAAATGCTTGACCTAGGGTACGGATTGTATCCAAACACCTTGGTCATTACGCGGCTGATGGGTTTACGCCTTGATTATGATATGCCCGCTTAAAGATGAATTGTCACTCAAATATTACCAGAAAGCCATAACCATTAATTTTGCATTTAACATGCTCATATTAAAGTAACATTAAAGGTAGGCCTAATAACTTGAAAATTTAAATTTGTTTAACAAGATTTTTACACTGGAAAATGTCCAAATTATAGAGGCTTCCAGCCTTTTAATAGATTTTTGCTCATTTTTAGCATTATAATGCTTTAAAATAAGGGGCAAATTTGTTTTAATCTTCTAATTTTGAGTGGAATGGCCATAACTTCTTGAAAATAAGCAAGTTATTTGCAAAATCAATTTGTTGTCATTTTTAAGGTGACACACAATACATGCTGTGAGTTTGAACATAAGCCTTAGTAAATTTGATAATGAACATTTATCATATTTATCTTCTGGAGCAATCCTATAAAGTGAACCATTCCAAGAACAGAGAAAGTTTTATGGGATAGTAATAATACCCCCTTCTAATACCACTTCCCCTTCTCAGAATGGAGGCTGATTACATAATGTGTAACTGAATACAGCAGGAGGTATAGGAAGTGTTCTATTAGAATGAATTAACCCACAACTCATCAAAGGTCATAGGCATACAGTAATTACATCATCATTAAGACCATTTAATTTACAAATAATTCACTCATGGTACCGCCATGTCTGAGAAAACAAACTCCATCTAATATCATATACTTTAATGTAAGTATTAGGTTAGTAGCATAATCGTTTATCGTTTCAAAAGTTCAAAATATTGGATGATTTTTAGCTAATTCAAAGCTCTTGTTATATAGTTAGCATGTTAGTGGAAGCCCTATCGCCTTGTGATTAGCACTTTAGCGGTAGAATGTCGGAGAAATTAGGGTGAGGTTACGTGACGCTGTGTTGTACATTATCATTTAGCTTTAATTTTAACAGATGTCTGAATGAGGATAACCATTTACATGAAATATGATTTTTAAAGCATTAGAATAGTATGAAACCAACAACGGACGTAGAGACATAAGGCTTTTATTGCCATCTCTGTGGATGAAGCTTAACCTAAAAACTAAAAAAAATTTGTTAAAATATTTAAATGTCATGACATGCTTTTGATGTTATAACCAAAATCATAAATTTGTCTTGTTTGTCTTTTTTCTTTCGTTGTGTGGTCATTGACTTGTTTTGTAACTTATTAGCCTGTTAGTCCACATTTCACCACAATTGTTACAGTAATTTTTACCAGTTATTTAGTGATCATGTCAAAATTATCCTGCTGCAGTTATTCAGTTACAACAGTATTTGGGACAATTTGAAAACTATCCTGCTGCAGTCACTGCAGTAATCCAGTTACAACAGTCTTAGGGACCATAGCAAAACTATCCTGCTGTAGTTACTGCAGCAATTCATTTACAACAGTATTAGGGACCATGTCAAAATTATTCTTCTTCAGTTACTGCAGTAATTTAGATACAACAGTCTTAGGGACCATAGCAAAATTATCCTGCTGCAGTTACTCAGTTACAACAGTATTAGGGACAATTTGAAAACTATCCTGCTACAGTCACTGCAGTAATCCAGTTACAACAGTATTAGGGACCTTGTCAAAATTATCCTGCTGCAGTTACTGCAGTAATTTAGTTACAACAGTCTTAGGGACCATAGCAAAACTATCCTGCTGTAGTTACTGCAGCAATTCATTTACAACAGTATTAGGGACCATGTCAAAATTATCCTGCTGCAGTTACTTTACTACAGTAATTCAATTACAACAGTATTAGGGATCATGTCAAAATTATCAAGCTGCAATTACTGCAGCAATTCAGTTACAACAGTATTAGTTCAATAAATGAAGGAGAATTATAACTGAAACATTTGTCGAGATAAGACTTTGCATGTCGGTGCAGTCACCTAAGAAAATGTAATGGCACAAAGTTACTGCAGTAACTACAGAAGACCTAATAGCTGTAGGGATTGTGTACAATGTTCAGAAACTTGAAATGTTTTGTTTTTGTATGTGCGAGACAATGTAACTTAAATTTCTTTCATTTTTAATTTTTAACCAATTCAATATAGGATGAGACTTAACAATTTGTTCAATTTGTAAATAATATAATTGTTATAACAAGAGAATAAAAATGTTCATGGTAACTTGGCTAAACTGGTGTTTATTCTGACCGATTAACATCATGATGGGACTTGTCACTTAATAATTTGTTCTATTATAATGTAAGTCATATAATAAGGGAATAAGAACATAATTATGCTAATTTGACCAAAATGATGTTAAAAGATTAACCTAGATAAATAATTCATAAGTTGGTGCTAGTTTAAAATGAAAAGAGATTTAACAAATTGTGGGATGTAAAATAAAACAAGTTATAATAACTAGGAAATTGCTTGTAATAAAATGAACCTAATTGTTGATAGGTTTCAGACTGTTTATAGTTTCATTATTATTTTTATTATTATGTCAATCATCTAAAGAGAACTTAATTCCAATAGAAATGTATAGAGGAAAGGCAGATGCATACAACTGATTATGGTCCAGAATGGCTTATGATTAAAAAAAAAAATGAATTTGAGTCGCATACTGCCACAAGTTTAGTTGAGTGAACTAAATGTTATGAACCTACCAAAGCATAAGTTACTATTGTGACAGACAGACAGACCAACAAACTGCAGACTGAAACCCAAATTTAATGGGTTAATTAATCATCGATTGCGATGTTCTTCTCAAGTTACATTTGTGATATTAAGCTAATCTTGCTAAACACTGTATCATGGTTGGCAAATCCGTATATTAGCATTGGGTTTCATATAATTAAGATGTTTGTTAAATATATTAGTACAATCTTTGTGTACATCTGCATTATCAATAAACACATGGAATTTACTTATCAAATTTCACTATGTATTGTACTTACCTGGTGATGGTAGAAATCTGATTAATATTAAACGATAATTTAATATTTTTTATTATCGAGGATGATATAAACACCACCACTATTCAATATAATTCATTAACTTAATAAGCGAAGAAAGAAATATTTTGGAAAAATAAAATGATGAAATGTATAAAGTATGAAAGATGGCCCCAGTCAGTGTGCCCTAATAGGATGAATGAATGACAGAAAAAATAACACAGTGTTGAATGACCTTGGTTAACATGGCCCCTGAGTCATGATGAATGATGAAAAAAACTACGTAAGTTTAAGTGACCAATGCTATCAAAGTTACCGAAGCCATCCTCAACAATATAATTTTGTATAGGATCCGTGCCGAAACATAGCAAGTGTTTGTCATGGGTTTACCAAGAATAAACAATTCTAAAATAATATTTTTAAATCAAATTAAATTAAGTTACCAGAAGGAAATGTCCTCTTGGTGTAAAGAAAAACAAGTTGTCAATATGGGGATCTCATATAAATTTCCAGTATTTTTGAGAATATTAATAGTAATACTTCATTAGTTAATAATAGTAATATTCATCAGTTAAATACTGTATTATAAATTGTTCATAAGTCTGCATAAAGTAACCTAAATACTGTATCATAAATTGTTGATAAGACTGTTAAGCTTGTTATGCATAATTTAATTTATATTCCATATGAGCTAAATATTTAAATGGAAGAAATCTGATATTAAAATGACATCATTGAAAACCTTTGAGACTCATAAACATTTCAATAAAAATGTTAATTTATGGATAGAGGTAAAGAGGTTGACAATTTGTTGCAAGTAGATTTTAATATGGCAATTATATTTTGAAAATATGCATTATATTGTTATGAATATTGAACCAACAGCTTTACATCTCATCTGAAAGACGAGTTCAAAGAACTGTCTTATGGACAGCTTTTAATGACGTATTAGATCTTGCAGTAGGGTTAGTTAGTTTATTGGTATCACTTTGAATGGTGCAACCAAAAAATTAAAAAGGTTGAAAAATTAAGAAATCAATACAGATTAATACAAATATTAATGGTAGAAATTACATCTGCAGAAATACAATCTTAGGAAAAAAATTACACAAAACAAAAATTCGATATTTATCCAGATAAATTTATTTATGACATTATGTTTTATATTTGCACTACATTTGTCAAATTTTATGGTTTAGTTAACTCTAATTATTGTGTTTGTATACTTTACATTTTATAATAGCAGGGGCGGGATACATGGGTGTGCACCTGGTGTAATCACCCTCCCACAATACCATCTTCAGTTGTGTTCCCCCTTTTATTACATGCCCTCCCCTAAAAGTAGCATCCAAAAAGATATTTTATCAACAAGAATCTGACAAATATAACAGAAAAGTTGCACAAAAATGTGCACTGAGATAGACCTATTTTACACCCCACCCCCTTTTGCAGAATCTTACATCCACCCCTGTGTTAATGATATAATTAATACGCAGTACTGCATCTTATAATCTACTGAGTAATTGTAATAATAATAATAATTGTATAAAGTAATAAATGAGATAGCCATCTGTCATAATAGTCTTCATTAATGAGCTAATTGTGTCTTGTCCGATTCAATAAAATAAGTGAATATTCCATTTCCATCAAAAAAAAATTGCAGACAGATTACTAATGACAATATCGTTCATTTTTGATGAGATCCACCAATCAAATCTGTATCTCAGATCAATTTGTAACTTTTCAAATTATTTATTGTTACTGTTTCTAACTTTTTCCTGATGATGACATAATTTAGGGAAAAATATTGTTAACAATAACATATAACTAGAATTTTCTTCCTGTATTATTATTTCTCTTTTTGTTGCTTTGAAATGAATATGGGTGCAGCACGCATTCTTGCAAAGACGTATTCATGTTGTCATTTTGTAGAAATTTGATGATTTATTATTTAAGGTCATTTACAATATTTCATAGAGATTATTGAATCTTTTCTCTATTGTTTCTTATAACTATCTTTCCAACATTTCATAAATACTTAGGGCATGTACTTTTCTAAAGTTATTTTCATGGGAACAAAATTGTTCTCTACAATTTGTAGCCTATTTGAACAAAAAATATCTCTTGAACTTCTATTCTTTCTTTTAGAGCTGTAAGTTTTCAATCTTTTTGTACGTGTACTTTTCTAAAATTGGTTTTATGGGAACAAAATCGTTCTATACAGTTTTAATTTTGAATACTTTATGCACATTATCAGCTCTTTTCTTATTTCATATGCTATAATTTGTATGTTTTGTTTGGTTTATTTAACTTCAATTTTTATGGTTTATTATCACTTGGCCTATTACAAAGCCAGCGCTATTAAATCAGATCTTTTCATTATTTGGACAAAAATATCCTAACCCTGTCATTTCTTATAGAATAGTATACTTGTTTTATTGCTACCTATTATTATTCATCCTTCTACCGTTTTGTACCGTTTTATTGTATATTGTGTAGAATTGTATGTACAGTAGTGGGGTAATTCCGGTTGGTGATATATCATATACCAAGGTCCCTTAGTATTTCAAAAGAACATGATGATCAACGAGTTTTTCCTTTTGTTTCCTATGGAATCTGATACCGTTTCAAACAAAATTTTTTGCATGCAATAACTTAGGCCTATTATAAAGTAAGGATATTATACCTTTTTTATTGTACCCGTCTATTGTACCTTGTACAGAAGCATTTCTGTGTCCTTTTCACTAATTCAGTTTAGTAATAATATTGTACTCTACAAGGTTCCTTACTAAATATTTCAAAAGAAGATGATGCTAAATCAGTGTTCTTTTTGTTTCCTTTAGAATCAGGTACCTTTACAGAATTTTTTTTGTAGTTTTATGTTCTAAAACTTATTATATCTTCAGTGATAATTTGTCAAGGTCTAATTTTTAGGTTCGTTGTACTATTGTATGGTTTGTTACTGTGGAAATTTGTGATTTCAACTGGGTTCACTAAAGCCTAATGGAGAAAACGTTGGTTGAATTTTGGTGAAAAAAATACACAGTTGTGTTTTAAGTAGTATAGGCCTACATGCTAAACACAATTTTCTGGAATATATAGAGACAACCCTATTTAAAATGATTTTAAATGTATTTTTAGGATAAATTTTACTAAAATGATTCAAGATTCAAGATTTTTACAGATCCCTGGTTAAAGGGCATAGGGTAAAAAGGAAGATTTAAAATGGGTAGTGCGAACAGGGATAGGAAGAAAGGTCAAACTGCGATGGCCACGAAGGACAGAAGAACAGGCGCGACGGTGTGATTTTTAATTGTGCTCTAGTCAGAGAACGAACATTTTCAGGGATAGTTTGTAGATAAGTAGAGATGTTAATTTTTTTTTCTGTCTTTTATCAAGTTTTCAACAATGTATCTGCCAACTCTCATGTATTGTGAGTTCCAAGCATGGAAACCTATTTTGAACATCTAACATGTACATGAGAAGAGTCCTCATGTATTGACCATGCATGCATTATTTTATCTCAGGCATATGAAAAATTCTCATGCAAAAGATTAATTTAAAAAAAAGTATATTGTATAAAGCAAATTACAATTAGAATTGTCTCAAAACATTGAAAATTTAGTTGTTTTACAAAGAAAAACATCTGAAACACAAGGGAACAGAAACCAGATGGATGCAAACCATAGTATTGGCATATCTATTTTTTTATCAAATTCAAATTGGATATATGGATTCTGGCGCCAGCACAGAATAGTATGTTAAGCATTGGAGTTATAAAAAGTTGGCACACAAAGAGAATGTATATAACTATGGAAATTTTATATAAGGAATGATACAGTAGCTCCTAAAGATTGGAAAAAATGATAAAAACCTAAACAATTAAAAATCTAAATCTAAATTTAGACATTGGTTGTGTCTACCTTATGCAGTAAAGACTTCAGAAATTTCTGTGGGAAAATTGATTTGACAAGTTGACACTGTTACAAATCTGAGCAATTTGATACAAAAGGTAAACTATGTGGTTTTACTAATTACAGGGGATCTCCATATACACATAGGATATTATAAGATTAATGTGGTTGATATTAATCTAATGTGGGTTTCCTACCTCAAGCTCATGCTGCTATAAACTCTATGATATCACATTTTTAATGATAGGCCTACAGGAGATATTTAACCCATTTAAAATAACAAAAACATAATTTTGAAAGTATTTTAGTGGTTTTTGTTTTAAAAAAATTAATATTGTTGGCATGTTAGAGATCTTCAATTTACGAAACTAATGTTTTATTTACAGGCAGTTTGCAAATAATTCCAAATATTTAAAAACAATTTAATTCAATTGAATAATGGAAGTTTGTTTAGCACTGCATCTTTAACTTCAGTAACAACAATATTATGTTGAAAGATTTTAGTAATGTATTAAGACAAAGTAGTGACAGTACTTTTTCTTTGAACTAAATATTATAACTTAATATATTAACTATTTTTTTATGATGTGTAAATAAATATTAATTTTTCTATTCATTAAGCTTAAATTTATCAGTGATTAAAAGGTTAGCCCTGAGTTCAAATCCCAATTTAAAAGGTTAGCCCTGAGTTCAAATCCCAATTTTATGCATTGATGAACTTATTAATATTGTTGGCTTATTTAACACCTAGTCTCTATTTTTGTAGTCCATTTACCATATTGAAAATGAAAACAAAATTAGGAGAGGAAATCTCAAAACAATATTGAAATTAATTAATATTGAATTAGGATACCCAATTCCAGATTAAATTACAATACTGTTATTACATACAACTTGAATCTGTACAGATTTCTAAACAATAACCATCTCCTATCCTAAGGCGACAGACAATCGTGTGATGATAGTGTTTAGGAATGTGCATTGGGATACAGTCGTTGGTATGTTGTCCCGGACGACTCATCCCACATGTCCATCAAAGATTCACTAGGTTGGAAGAAGAGTGTGAAGATGAGGCAATTAGTATGTCAATCCAACGACATCTGTTGGGACGAATCGCTCAACCATGACTGGAATACCACCAAGTAATATGTACAACAATTCCTTGATTCTAACTACATGTGCTGACTAGGCATTCCAAAACGGTGCTTTCTAGTATTTTTCCATCTTTTTGAGGATATTCCATAGCTGTTGGATTTTATAGTTATTTTTATTTTGCTGAAGCACGAATGGATTACCCAGCCATTAGGTAATTAAATCATTAATAATTTAGTAATTAGATAATTTAGTAATTAGATAATGTAGTAATTAGGTAATATAGTAATTAGTTAATTTCTGATTTTTAAGTTGAGGATTTAAGTGTAAATAATAATTATTATTCATTATTGTAGTGTCATTAATATTTTATAATATATATAGCAATCACTTAAAGCTCAGTCCAGACAATCAGTTTTTTTATCAGTTTTTTTTTTGACAAAAAACTTTGACATGCCAATATATGGTCATGATGACATCACACTATTACCATACATGGAAATATCACTACCATATATGGGTATGTCAAAGTTTTTTGTCAAATAAAATTTGATAGCCTGGATTGAGCTTAATTCATCAGATTTCAATCTATTGTATGCCCTATAAAATGAAAGTGAGATCCCAGTGGAATCTGCCAGGATCTCAGCGGTGTGGCCTAATCCCACCTGGGATATGATCATCTCGTCGGATCTGAGTGGAATTAATTCTTGCAATGTCGGGATTTTCAAGAATTCCCCACCGGGATCACGGTGCGATGCCCAAATCCCACTGGGATATGACCAGCCCATCTGGAATCCTGACCAAAAATCTTGGTCCAGAATGTAATATTTTAATTAAAAAAAAAAATATTGGGCTATATTTAGCTCAGTTGGTGCATGTGGTTTTAAAACATTGAATTGTCATCACCCTTGTATTTTCTGCTCCCTTTTGAAAATAGATGCATTTTTTTTTCTTATGATGTGATTTCTAGAGCTTCTTATTGGACTTTAAAATATATTTGCCGCTGTAGCTTGGTGGGTAAAATTTTTGCCTCCTAATCCTGAGGTCCTAGGTTCGAACCTGGCTACACACTAGTTTCTTTAACAGAACCATTACTTACGCCTAATATTGAGAATTGGGTTAGAAATCATGAAAAGATCTCATCCTGTAAATGCCGAAAGAAATTGCTATTGGGTAATAATGTGAAAGATAGAGAGAGATTCAGATAAGCTGAGAAATAAACTGAACGATCGATATTAAAAAGAAAAATGTATCATCTCATCTTCACTTGAAGTTAGTTTTCTAAAGGTCAAGGATATAGAGTAATAATCACAACTTAATCTGATTTTTTTTTTAACGATGTAGTTTTAATGACAGTAGAAAAATTAACTTTTTATACATAAAATTAAAGAATGACAATTCAATTCTTATGATTTTGGCAAGCTTCCTTCAATAAACATTAAAATTTTTCCAATTTTCATAATTTTACACCTTTCAATGAGTTTTGTCGTCTGCTAACCTTGCCTGTATGCTTAAGATGACGCTTGAAACCCTTCTGTATTTGAACAACAAATCATCTAATATAGAAAACATTTTGTTTCTCATCCCACGTTATTTCTTTCCATTTAATGACTTATAGCATATTCGCACCGCTTTACTTTCCTATTCACACCCGTTTAGATACTGCTCTGTTCCCTTATGGGTTTATATAACACCCAGTGACTTAACCCATAATACATGGATAATATCGTTGAATAATAAGATAACAGTTTCACCTGTCACATTATAAAACCTAACAACAACATTCCCATGGGACATGGGCTATGTTTAACATATTGCTATGCTAGTGAATGTCATGTCGTATGGAAAGCGAGGAGTTGGTTACTGGTTCAGTATCATGCCCTACATTAATCAATTATGTACTACATGATTTGAACAAGAAGAGTCAATCCATAGAAAATTACATTGATGACATTACATCACATGTGACTCCTGACAGTTCTTTGTTACTGGACAACGCAGCCTAAGCGTTCATAGCCTGGGTGAGGTTATTGTTATCTATGATCGTATGGGTTTATTGAAATAGCAATTTTGAAAATTTTTACAATAAAAAAATAGCTAAAATATAAAAAAATCAACAAATAAATTAATAAATAAATTATATTAT
>JAOTQE010094202.1:0-14452 GCA_025631205.1 Nesometra sesokonis
CGTGAAGGAAGCACGAGCGATGCCGATCAAGGTAGATTGACCCCGAATACCATTGCCGAGCAAGCCCGACCAGTCCATATAAGCTTGATCGGGACTGATCGAGTTGGCCTGATTGGCAGTGGGAACAGGGTATAAAAGACAATGTCACTAATACAATTCAACTATTGTCCCTTTTACCATAGAGTATTCTTAGTTATGTCTGAGTATAAAGGATATATTTAGCTGAGTTTTAGAGGGAGTCACTCGCATTTAAATAGATGTAATCTATGAGGTTTACTATACTGCTCATTATTATAATGTGGCAGAGTCAAGCCGAAGGAGGTATAAGTTGAAAAATTGAAAATTATTATAAAACTAAACATCATTATATTTGATGTGCAAAAACCCGCATAAAATCAATTTTGTTTGATGTTTCCTTGCAAAGTTATGAACAATCAAAGTTCGACATTTAAAATGTAATTTTCAAATGTCGTTTTGAGAAAACTACATGTGAAAATTGCTTATCAGTATACATTGAATAAGCAGGGTAATTTTTAAATTGCATTTTTAAAACTTTTTTCATCTTTTATCTAAAAATTGATAATGTAGTATGAAAGTTGAATATTTAAACTTGATGTTTTTGAAATTAAATAACTTAAATTAATTAATTAATTAAATTAATTAATTAATTAATTAATTAAATAACTTTCTGGCTATTGCGGAAAACTAGTTTTGTGACTTATACATCCTTTAGCTTGGATCTTCCACATATATGCAGATAACTCCAGCGACGCAACCATGTCTACTATTTAAAATATGGTAACAGTCCAGTTAGTGTCCTTTGTGCAATTGATGGAATAGTTCCCCATGAGTTAAACTAGGCTTCTAGCGCTAAACTGAAAATGTTCATCTGGTTTGAAGATCCAATAATGTAAGTTTAAACTTTTGACAAATCAAGCAATGTGACTAAAACTGTCAGTCAGGTCAGTAAGAATTGCTTGGTTTAAATTTACACTATCCTAGTGATATTTTTTTACAGAAAATCCTTAAATCCCATTCCTAATAAATTTATGCGACCATGTACAGTGCATTGATCATTTTCTAAAAGCATTTTAAATGAACAATAATATAAATACATTTAATTATAAACGCTTCCTTACCTTGATAGCTGTACATGATAAGGTAAGAATGATGGGAATAGGTACTTAATGAGTGAGACTGGTAACCATAGCATTAGCAAGACGACGCTACCAAAGACGACAACTGAGAGGAGGAAACGACGAACATGGTTGTAGATAGGTAGGTGGATCATCTCCTGAATTGGGTTGAAGTCGGGGTCATTCAAGTTGCGTAGGAACCATAACACACCTGGACGTAAAATCTAAATTCAGGTAGAAAATATTTTAACCAGTTTTTGTTACATTTTTAATCAATAGGTATAGGTATTTTAATTCATTTACAGTGGAATCTAAGTTTTATATACGATACAGGATCAGAGGTCATACATACGCCATATGGGCAAGGCATGGCAAAACCACGTTTGTTGTTGCAAAACTGAAAAATAGAGTTAATACTGAAACCATATTACGTATTGTAAGCTTTAAAATGAGGGGTAAATTATCAAAATCAGACATCTATAACCAAAGTTACGAAACAAAACAAAAAAAATTCCTATGTATTTTTTTATATTTTCTTTTGTTTATTTGCATATTTCTCAATAACTTCCTGTGGGATAACTTGGTGGTTTTGGCATGCCTTGCCCCATATGATCAGTAAAATCAAGGTTCATTAATTTGCTGTTGTTTTATGTATGGAAAAATTAATTTATTAAAATGAATTAAAACAAACAGAAAAATGTGTCTAAGAATCATGTATGAAAGAATTTCAGCTGACTCAATTAAGCTTGTAGATCACTGAAGTATCTTTATTTAGTACTATTTTATAAATAGGATTTACTAATGTAAATGCCACTTACTTCTCTTAATAGCAAAACAAATGATGCAAAATAGAAGACGTACACCATGCCAACAAGCCAATGTAGAAACATGTAGGTGCCAGGGGCTGACGAGAACCCCTCCTCACGCTCTTGAAGTGTGCTATTAAATAAAGACTGCAAAAAAATACAAAAGAACTGGTTTAAAATATCAAATTTTGCCGGGTTGTTTTTGGTAAAGTTAAGTATAGTTTTATATACAGTCAACCTTGCCTAAGTCGACTTTGCCTAAGTTCATAACTGAGTTTGAAACGTGATAGGCAGGCATTTTGACCCTGATGATAAACGCCAATGATTTTTAATCACTGTATATTCTGGATTGCCGTTCCATAATTCTTTTCTTTACTTGAGAGTTGTATGACCGAGCGGATAAGGCAGGGGAACCCTGAGCCAAAGCAATAACAACAGCTTGGGTTCGAGGCCCGCTCACACCATGGTTCTGGTGGTGGAACAAGTCTTCTCGGATAATGACTATAAACTGTAGGCCTAGTGTACACAAACGGCTCATGTGCACTATAAAGAACCCAGTACATCTTTCGAAATGAGTAGGGATGTAGCACTCGTTTTTCGGGCAGCAGGACACCCCTTAGGTGCATAGAAAGACATATGAAAGTGTAACATCTGGTCCCCAGCGCCTTGAGACTTTATTGTGTAAGGCGCTATATAAAAATCAAATTATTATTATTATTATTATTATTATTATATTACTATTACTATTATTACTTCTTTCTATCTATGAATTTTGTTTTAACATTAAATAGTTACTAACAAATTTAATATCCTTTTAAAGTTTTTTCAAACAAATAATTACAGGGCATATTATCATCCTAAGGTACATTGTATAAACTATCATTAACATCTTTCAAACTATACTCTTTTATCACTCAAGTCGAAGTTAAGACTGGTCCCGGGACGATTCTACTATCACCATAGGATACGCTTTCTTCATCAGTGCTTCAATAATTGAATACGTCTTGTTGAGATCATGAATGTAATTTTCCAGACCCAGTACCACTCAATTCTTTACGAGATCGTTTGGGAACATACCTCGTGTACAACCTTGCCCATTTTAAAGTCAAATTTATTTTTCATGCCAAATGTTTTCCATTAATTTAAAATCTGTAAGGCCTAAAAAAAAAACTTTTATGTTGGCATACCACGACAGACACTAAAAAACAGCTGACCCTAGAATTTTTTTATTTTGAAGAAAAAAAAAATCAAAAACAAAAGAAACTGTAAGGTAATAAATCACTTGAATTTTATTTTCGAGTCGACAATAATACTGTGCTGTCCTATTCCTATCATTACTTTGGTAATACGTTAGTTATTAAAAATTGTTGTCACTCACCAGTGAACATATGTCCAGCCACCAGCCACAGACCAATGGAAACACTCCAATTTCTAGGATAACTAAAAGGAACACTTTCAACATTATGTAACACATTCCAACAAAACGACGACTACGTTCAAATGTTAGCAACCGACCAATTGACTGAAGTGTGGTAAGTTAAGGAGCGCTACATAATTAAAATTTATTTATAAGTTCTTTTACGAAAAAAATATTGAATTATCTAACAACTATTCTTTAAATAATTTTAATAATGGTAATGTTTGCAGTTGGTCAGTTGCTTATAGATGTTGTAATTGGTTTTTATATGTGCTTTGAGTTGACAAACTTGAATAGGTGTTTAGAATCTTTTTGATCTTTCTTGTTTGTAAAATTTGAATAAAATAAATAAAAGTATCCTTAATATTATTTTTCTATTTTAGGTATTTACAGTACTCAAAAAACTAACAAAATGTAAATATACAGCATGCTTAAAATAATATTATTGGAATTTTTATACAAAATTTTCTCTGTCAGATATTGTCTACTGTTACGTTTACATATATAATGCATGTCTAAATAATATTATTTGACTTATAGATTACATTTTGTTATGTACAGTATATTTGAAGGATGCAGCAGGTAAGAGAGACAAGAAGAAACATACTGCATATACCATCACACAGCATGGCCTTCAACATGTTTACACTAAGTGCAACAGTGTCTGTCACTCTAGAATTGGCTTGTACAGTCATGCTAGACATTGTCAACAAAATGAAAATGATTTAACTAAATCAAATTATTTTGGACTATAAATAGTAATATAACTACACTGTCAGAAATAAATCAAACTATTTAATTAAACATTAAACTTTTAATAAGTAAGTTACCACGTTTAGAAATATGTAACGATAAGAGTGTCTTATCCGTGCGCAAATTAGTATGGTCTTAAGAGACTAAGCTGCCAATAAAATCTGAAGGATACGTGAAGAATAAGCAAGGTTGTAGTGAGGCCGATGTAGCCTAGTATGGTTGTGAAGACACTGTCAAACCGAGATGCACCCACTATCATATTCCACTGCAGCAGAGACATCAAACCCTGTCCAAGTTGATACGGAAAGAAGGCTGAAAGATTAAATACAATAATAAAAAGAAATTATAATAAAATGTATCCATACCCACTTGACAGATCAATAAATGGAATGATAAAATAATCATCTGTTGAACCCATTTGGACTGATTGAAACTAGAAAACTATTAAACATAAACAGAACAGAACAACTAAAGAATAGAGATCTGCTTCAATGAATTGAATTCTACTTTGTAAATGTGGAACTTTTTTGAAACCATGAAATTTATGGAGGCCGTAGTTAACCCTAAATAACAGAAAAATAAAGCTACTAAATTTTGATTTGTTTATAGATCCTCCTAAGGCACATGGCACTGCAGTCGCTGATTCACTGCAGTACCATATGGCCGAAAAGGATCCAGATATTTAAAATATATATGTAGTTTAATACTTTATTAATGTTATTTTGGGTAAAAATCGCTCTGATTAAAACATTACAGAACTGCATTTGCAAATGTGTTTTTTCTTAATGTTACAAAAGTTTTTCTACATTGTTTTCTGTTTAAGGAAATATGTTAACTAAAAATATTGCTTTGTAAAAGAATTAAATAAAATAATTCATACCAAACATAAACACAAACAGTGCATTTAATGAGATGACCCAGAATACATGTTCCAGGAATATCAGTGATCCATCCAAACCAAGCATTCTCTCCCAAGTCAACTCTTCTGCAGCACGGTCCCACTCCAACGCATTCCAATTTAGATCATCTGAAATTATAAACAATAATGTAACAAAAAACATTAATGAAGTTAAATTTTCTTCTTCTGAGTTTAGAAACAAAATCACAAGCGATGCTTATATTGAAAAGAAGTTGAAAACTGCATTTATTTATTAACTATATTTATTATCCAGGTACCTACCTGCTCCTCCATTTTCAGCTGCTTCACCTTCTGCTGCTACCCCCTCTGCAACATTATCTTCATTGTTGACCTATATTTTGAAAAAAAAATTACAGTATATCAATTAGTGATAAAGGTTTTCAATTTCTGATAAAGTTATTAGTATTTTTTTTCCATTAATGCATAGGAAAGATAGCATTGATAAACAGAATTGATAAAGGAAACCATCAGAAAGTTGAGCTTGTGAATATTCATAGTATAAAATATGTGCAGTTTATTTATGCTTATACATTTGTAAATTGTCATCACAAAATGGGTTATGTTGTACAAAAAAGCAAAATTGAGCTAAATTATATTTTGATAGAAGTTTAAATTGGTTTTTGAATTACATTTATAGGTTGAGTATAACCAGAGAAAAATCAGTTTGAAATATTCGTGTATAAAAATACACATTGGAGAAAATCAATTTTAAGATAAAAAAAAGTGACTTCTTGACGTACAACATGACTCATTTTGTCATTACACCTTGCATTGAAGTCAATAAATGTTAAGTTTAATGAACAAGATTGACTGCTTCAGTTCAGTTCAGTTAACATTTATTTAACTTCAGTTAAACATTTACTTTATGCTTAAAGTAGACATTATTATTAATTTTTATTGATCTTCAAAATCACAAAAACAAAAACAAAATTACATTTTATTACATGAAAACTAATCTAAAAAAATTATTATAAAAACAGAATTTCTAAAAAATTTACTTTAGACCTATTTTGGTGATTATCTCAATTTTATCTCATCTACGATGCGACTCATTTTGAGGTGAGACCTCACAAATGTCCTAAATTTTAATTACAACAATATGAGAATAATATGAAGCCAGTCATGGCAAAACCATAAAGTTTTCGCAAAATTGTAAAATAGAATTATTACTGAAACTATAATACAATTGATTTAAGCTTTAAAATGAGGGGTCAATTATCAAAATCGGACATCTATAACAAAATAGACAAGGATTTTCTTTGTATTTGTTTATACAGTATTTCGTGTTGTTTATTTGCTTATTACTCAATAACTTTGTGTGCGACAACTTGGTGGGTTTGCCATGCCTTGCCCCATATTGGTTTGGTGTGAATCACTTACCACCTGCTGCGGTTGTTGCTGGTTGGCCTGATTTTGAACACCTAGATCAGGTTGCTGTTCCAGCCATTGAGGACCACCCCCATTGACAACTTGTTCCCTTAGCCATACTAGGCTTATGAATGCACACAGAGTACAACCAACAATAAAACAACCCTGGACAATGTCACTAGCAACAGCTTCACTAAAAGAAAAAAAAGAGACATTATAAAAATACTAGATAATATCTAGATTACGCAGCTATTCCAGCCATTGAGGACCCCCCCCCCCCCCATTGACAACTTGCTCCCTTAGCCATACTAGGCTTATGAATGCACACAAGAGTACAACCAACAATAAAACAACCCTGGACAATGTCACTAGCTACAGCTTCACTAAAAGAAAACAAAAGAGGCATTATATTAATACACCTAGATCAGGTTGCTATTTCCATTGAAGAAAATCCCAATTGACAACTTGCTCCCTTAGCCATACTACAGTAGGCTTATAAATGCACATAGAGTACAAAAAACAACCCTGATCTATGTCACTAGCTACCGCTTCACTAAATATCACTTACAGGCGCGGATCTAAGGGAGAGGGGGGGCCACAGGCCCTCAACCTAAACTGATTCACTTCGCTCGCAGGTCTGATGCAACCCCCTTCATTCCATCCTGGTTGCGCATATCAGTTGCACATATCAGTATTTATTGCAGTCTGCATGGGAACCTTTCAGGACCCCACCAAATCTATTGCATAATACGGAGGTATAGCCCAGGCCTACTAAGAAACCCCTTATTTTTGAGTGGGGATCCCCACTTTTAGACTGTATAGTCCAAGATGCTCTGTATGAGGTTTATTATTTTAAAAAAGATTCTATGGGAGGAGGATTCTCCCCCTCCAAAAACCCATCCCCTGGCACATTCAGTCTTTCTGTGCACTCCAAACTGTAAAATGGATCTGATATGTGGATAGGCACCAGCCCTTTGAGCCATTTTGGTCTGAAGAAATATATTATTTTTTATTACAAACTAATACCAACTTACACTGAAAATATATCTGAGGGTAAATTTAAAATCGGTTGAATGGAGCCTTGAAATAAGCATTTGTATGTACAACCTGCAAGGAAAATAATAAATAACCTATAAGATTAATAATATAATAAAAATATAATTATAAAAATTGTATATGTGAAGCAAGAAAATAACAAAGGATAATAAAGATTAATAATACAATGGTAATACAATAATAAACATTGTACAAACTGCAAGAAATATGTGAGGTCTCTCCACAAAATGAGTCGCATCGTAGGTGAGATAAAATTGAGATAATCAGCAAAATAGGTCTGAAGTCAAATTTTTGAGAAATTTACTTTTAATCAATTATGAGTACTAAATGGTACTTGTGTTTCATTATAATGCACTTTTTAAGTCAGTTTTCATGCAAGAAAGTGTCCTTCATGCCCATTTTTTGAGATTTGCAGTCTATATTTGTTTATTTTTGGATTACTTTGTGGATGATTTTCTCAAAACCGTGTTTCCATACATGCAAACTTCAAATGCTGATATCTTTGGATCTACTTTAATGAATGTCATTTAAAGTGTAGGTTACAGCTTATATTATGCTCTATTAGAAGGTATTAATAACTCAATTTTGGATTTTCCTACCATGAGACTCATTTTGTGGTGAGACCTCACATATAATGAATCGTAAGAAACTGTTGACATAATGATGATATAGTGATAAAACAACTACACATCAATTTTTTAATAATTACAGACGGTTAGGCATGTCATCAAAGGCTATGTTCAGACTCAGCGATTAAGCGGAGCGTAATGTAGGGGGCGTACGATTATCTGTGTCTGAACTAGCCGGCGATTAGCGTAAGTCCCTAATCCCGAGCGTAACTTGTGCTCCCTGCAACCCAGGTTTAGCGTAAGCTACGGAGCTACACCTCGTACACCTGAATGGTTTTGTCCTTGTGCTACGCGTTGTCCAATCACAATTTACAATCGGTCTGCATTGGCCAATCAATTACGGCTCACTGGTCGTAGAAAAACCCACTGGCGGCAATTTTAAAATTGCTTATGACTTCAGCTACGCCTTGTGTCCGAACACCTTGGTCGTTATGCCGCAGATTAGCTTGCGCCTCGCTTACGCTAAGCTCCGCTTAAGCCGTGAATCTGAACATAGCCTAAATGCCACCAATCAGATTACCCATTGAAATCTACAAAAATTATTTTCTATTGACTGTGTCGACAAGGGAAACTCCCACATGGTTATAAATTAATCTTTAAATATTTTATTTCACACTATACAACTGTTAAGGCTTTGTACTTTAGATTGACATTGTTTTTAATTATATACAACTACATTATTTTAAATTTTCCTGATTTATGTAGAATTTATATTTAATCATTTGGTTTCTTTTACAGTTTATTTTATACATGTTTTTGTAGATCTACCATATCATTACTTGCTTTGTATTGTATTTTTTATATGTATTCCACACATTGTTGAAATAAATATAAATGATGTATGAACAAATCTAATTAGATGTTCAAATCACAGGCAGACAAATGGAGGTTGTTTTTCTAGGCAGCTAAGGAACCTTCTGTTTTTCAAGGAGGCTAGGGTATCTCATGTATTTTCTAGGCTAGGTAACTTCATGTTCTATGTACTAAAGTTAAACAAGTCGATATAATACTAGAACCAAACAAAAAAAAAATCTAAAAAACCACAAAGTGACATCACATTGTTACTTACACGCAGACACTGGGACAACTCCTAACCATGCGAACGTGACGAGTGTATAGTGAAGCCAGCATTTCACAGCAGTTGCTATATTCTTTAATAATCCCTTCGCTATGTCCTGTACTGGTAGACGTGCGGGCATATCAGGGGCATAAACTACAAATAGATGTAATAATATTAAAAAAATGTCACACATACTTAAATACAGAGTGGATAATATCCATCTATATTATTGTTTTAACTGGTTCAATATTATAGTACTGAACCATGTAATATCCAACCCCAACCCGCTGTCACCTGATCATCTTGATTGTTTACTCCAGGAACCACATGTTGATACACAACAGACAACATTGTAATCGGCATAATGGTGAATACAAAACTGCTAAAATGACCAGTTAAACGTCAGCATTTTACACAATTTACTACAGTTATTATAATGAATTACAAAGTAATAAAAATATGTGCTTGGCTGGTTGAAATTATGTTGGATTAAAGGCCTTAAAATAAACTATGAATTAACGACCTTCTTTACATCAGGTTTCGTGGGTATGTTTATAAATTATAGAGGGCGCTTTTTCTATAGAGTGTTAAAAAAGGAGCTCAAAAGGACAACTTTAAAGTTTATTTATTTGTATTTCCTTGTTGGTAACTCACTCCAAACTGTTGGCATACATCGCATTATTTTACTAGCTATGCTTAGTTTTATTTAAATTGTAATAAATTAAACCTTTCAAATTGACTTTTAACTATGAATTGTTTTAGGCCCCACAACGCAAACAGTGTTGATCTGCTAGTGCACATAGTAGATTAACACTGACAACTTTTGACCTAGCTTAGATTATGCATAATTCCTTGTAAATGTAAATTAAAATTAAATCAACTGTGTTCTTCTTTAATTAAGGAAGCTGTTTACTAATGCTTTAAAAATGATCATACTTGCTAAATTTCATATGTATTTCAACTGAACATTCGCACGTGCCCTGTGTTATGAGATAAGACTTCAGTGTGTTTTGGTTTTCATGCAAGACGGCAAGTTTTTGTGATGTTACAGGCCATCATTAATGCAGTCTATTATAACTTCAGCTGAATTTTTATTGTTCATTTCTTGTTTATAAAAAATGACTTTCAATAAATGCACTTATGCCACAATATTGGTGTACCACTTACTAGGGGTGAAAACAAAGCGATGTTTGCATAGTTCACAATATTCCTTCTTGCTGTGTTTGAGCCATTGCACCAGACTTGTAAAAAAAAAATACAAATACAGTACTAAGCAATGATAAATATTATTTTATTCTGTGAATTTAATATACTCAAGGAATAACATTAAAATTGATGAAAGATGTATGGATTGCATTTCATACCAGCAACAATTTATATTTGAATGCTATTAAAAATGAAACATTTGAACTTCTGGCATGTTATAATAAGGCCTAAAAATACCTTTGTTTGCCATGTTTTAAATATTAATCATGATGGACATAACAATTTGAAATTCATGTGATTGAGAAAAATACAACAGTAAGGGTTCAAGGGTTCCTCACACCTGATTACTGTGGTACTGTGGTGGAATAATTCTTTTCAGATGTAAACTGTTGGCATAGTAGCAAATAAATTGCCCATCCCTTTAAAAAAATGTTAAAGTAATAGGAAGATCGTTTATAAGCATGATATACTGTAGTATATCCATGCTGTAATGGTTGTGAGTTACTTGCTGTTGGATGTGTGCCTTGTAATGAGTCTTAGTTTATAAGCATGATATACTGTAGTATATCCATGCTGTAATGGTTGAGTTACTTGCTGTTGGATGTGTGTCTTATAATGAGTCTTAGTTTATAAGCATTATATACTATATGCATCCTATAATTTGTGAGTTGCTTGCTGTTGGATGTGTACCTTATAATGAGTCTTAGTTTATAAGCATTAAATAGTATATCCATCCTGTTAATTGTTGAGTTACTTGCTGTTGGATGTGTGCCTTGTAATGAGTCTTAGTTTATAAGCATGATATAGTGTATCCATCCTGTAATTGGTGAGGTAGTTGCTGTTCGATGTGTGCTTTGTAATGAGTCTTAGTTTATAAGCATGATAATCCATTCTGTATTTGGTGAGTTAGTTGCTTCTGGATGCGTATCTTGTAATGAGTCTTAGTTTATAAGCATGATATAGTTATATCCATAGTGTAATTGGTGAGTTAGTTGCTGTTAGATGTGTGCCTTGTAATGAGTCTTAGTTTATAAGCATGATGTAATATCCATCCTGTAATTGGTGAGTTACTTGCTGTTAGATGTGTGCCTTGTAATGAGTCTTAATTTATAAGCATGATATAGTTATATCCATAGTGTAATTGGTGAGTTACTTGCTGTTAGATGTCTGCCTTGTAATGAGTCTTAATTTATAAGCATGATATTGTATGTGGTGAGCTACTTGTTGGAAGTTAAGATTTTTTTAATGAAGTTTAAAAATTCCTACCAATCTTGGTGGATATACTTGATACTGCCAGTGCAAATGCATGGATGGAATAGAGGGCGCTCAATAGTATGGCCGGCACGGCACACTCTACATATATCCTCTGAAAAAATATAAAAAAAATAAAAATAAAAATTACAGTATTTTATGATTGATCAACAAGAGAAAAAAATTATATTTAAAACTATCATCTCGATCATCCATTACAATTAGACCAATTGTCTTGAGCTCGATCACAGCTTGACCCAAACATCTTTATTTGAATGATGTGTGGGTCAACTGATCATGTAAAGTTACTTAAAGGCATAATATAACATTGTTTAACAATCATTTTATTCTTCTAGCAAGTAGGCTATGATGGAATATGCAGCATTACAGTGGTCTTGTCACCCCCTCCCAACAATAACATAGTAGTCCCGGCGCTAATGCAGTTTCATACCCACCCTTCAAAAATATTCAGAATTGTTTCAAAACTTCATCACGAGTTGCCTAAACTAAAACATCATATGTCCCTAATAGTGGAAGAATTCTGTATTTTTCCCTTTGTAACTATTTTTGAGCAAACCTTTACCGAACTGCACCGTTCGCCTAAGCTAGGCCTCCTTTCATCGCTATCGCAAATGAAGCTTGGATGTTACTACGGGGGTCTAAACTTGAGGAGTGAGTATGGGTGTCAATGCCCACTTTCACCTGAACCGCCTGCAGAGGGACCTAAGGCTGACCGTGAGGGCCGGTTTGAGGGACATCTTGGAGGTGGAGCCTCCTCGGTCGGGGAGCAAGTCGTAGATGTCATCGGGGGATTAGCGGTTTTCTGTGATCAGATTTGAGGCTCTTGCCCATGGAGGTTGCAAATACTGTGCGCGGGCACTTGCGCGATGGGCTACTTTCCGAGAGGAAGTAGATGATGTGGTCCAGATAGGCCAACTGGATCGGGTGGATGTGAGGCTGGCAGCAGCCAGTGGAGATGTTCCATGAGATCCGGGTGGCGAGATGACCATTGAAATCAACAGGCCTATAACTCTTGGCAACCATCTATTAACTCTGTTCAACCATCTATTTTTATATTACAGGACGATGAGTGTAAAGTTTCCACTGTGCGGCCAAATAGCCCTGAACCAAGATGCTGGGGATACTCGGTGGATGAAATCCGAGAGCAGCAGGGGCGCGACCCTGATCTCTGAACAGTACTTGACTGGTTGGCGGACGGCGAACCATCCAAAAATCAACTTTTTATTTCTACCGCCGCTACTAAATTTTATTGGTTAAGCAGGGAACAATTACACCTTACTGACGGAGTTTTATTTTTACAGCATGACGAAGGGACGGGACGTTCGTTGGTGCTACCGAGAGCGTTGCAGGCAACCGCTTTGCGCCTCCATCATGACCTACCTCAGAGGGTTGCGCCCTAAGTTCCGTCTCCGAGAAAGGTTTTATTGGTATGGAAATATGTATTGTCGTGTGATGTCTTGCATTATGTCTAATTTTTCTGTTCTACAGATGGCATCAGAGGATGAACACGTACTTGAGGTCGGTAGCAGTGAGGGCGATGATGCTGCAGACGACGGCCTGTCGATGGAGCCAGAAATGGATGAGGCGTCGTCGAAGCGGTGTGAAATGAGGGTACACATCATAAACGTCCAAGCCCATCAATGTTTCCGTCCCCTTTCAAGGTGCACACACCGACGGGCTGAGGTGCAGTTGGAGGCACTCAAGATCTTCGCCGAAGGGATCTGTGGTTCCGGAAGCACACCTGGGGTTCTGGTGAAGTATTTGAAGGCCCAGAGTGCGACTATGCACCCCGGTGGGGAGTTTATCGACATAAAACCACCAGCACAATGATGATGTTGGCACGCGTTATGGGCAAGGACCCGCCAGAGATGTTGAGGGCCTACCCTATCAGCCATCCTGTGGTCTTGATACACTGGCAATGCTTCGTCGCCGTGTTTGTCAGGCTAGGGCAAGAGGCGATAGAGGAAGCTTTCAAGTGGGCGGACGACTCGGTTCCTGTGCCGGAGTCGGTTTTGCGCAGGAAGCGCTGACGGGGGGCTCGCATAGCCGTTTACCCCTCAATCCCCGAGATCTGTTCTCTCAGAGCGGAGCTGGGGTGCGAAGTGGGGGTGGGAATCCATCCCAAAAGAACGGTGAACGGCCCCCAAATGGACTGGTTATGCTCTGTGGCAAGAACTACTGGAGTGACCGTGTTCGGTGAGGTGGGACTTGACCACACATTTCCCCCTTCCAATTGGCCCCGACATGTTGAGGGAGATGTTGGCGCGGGGTTACGACCCACGACAGCATCGCCTCATTGTTCTGCATCTTCAAGGAACAAAGGGGGATGAGACCGCCGAGGGGTCTTGACATCCTGCTCCTTAGCCGGGTCCCGTGCTGTTGCACAATTTTCGGTTGACGAAAACGATGGTGGATCTCTTTACCCAGAAGTTCCTGAGAACCTACTTCAGTGTCTCCAATGCTGCTAGTGGGTTTTCGGAGGGTCAACAGTGTGCGTTGAGATACATCGTCTGGTGGAACGATCGACAGCTGCTCCTGGAGTCTAATGGCCCGTATTTTCCGCCCCAGGGGCACAGGGTGGGTGCGCCACGGAGGCTGTAGGTAGGATCCTTGGCCAGAGCCCCAGGTCGGTCCTTGAGCTGACCTGAAGAACAGCCAGGATCTCCTTTGAGTATCCGTGACTCCCACTCAAAAATTGTTTTTGTTTTTAGAAGCGTTATTTCATTTTTTAGAGAAACTTACTCGTTCACTTTATTCTCTTAGTTGTACAGTTTCCTTATTTGCTGATGATCTTATTCTACTTTCTTCTTTCAAAAACCCACTTGACGAT
>JAOTQE010094213.1:0-14452 GCA_025631205.1 Nesometra sesokonis
ATTTTTGGCCAAAATTCAAATTTTCGGTCGTTAAATTGACAAAAATAAATCTCACTATTTTTGAATCTCCAAACTTGAGAGCTCTGTGTATAGGTTCTACTTGTTGAATACTAGCTACAATGTTGCTATTTAACCATGTTGCCTTAATACAGCCTAACTACAGAAGTATGCCGGGAGTTGGCACACGATATTGACATCTAATAAACATTGGAATGAAAGTTTAATTGTTCCTTACACGTCTTGTTTGAATATGCTACCGTTGATTATCAACAAAGATAAAACCAAACATATAAAGTTAGGACAACGGCTAGACTCTTATAGGCCTAATATAACTGATTATATTTGAATGTTTTAAGTATAAGTTAAACAAAATCAAATAGGCCTACGCTTTGTACATAATACGGAAAAAGCAACGATTGTCTTCAGTAAGCGTTATATACTGTTCAGTAGCATATACAGGGATGCTTAAGTACTCGAGTATTTAAATATTAAGTCTCGAGCATCCGCTTCAGAGGGAATGAGAACCTCCCCCCCCCCCCACTTCAGAGGAATTGAGCACCCCTCCCCCATTTTCTGAGAAGAGGAACTATAATGTCAGAAGAGAATAAAAATTGATTAAAATACTCCACCATAAAAAGCATAAAATAAGGGAACTAAATTATATATGTTTTGTTTTGTTTTGCTATTTTTAAATCGATCCATCCGTCCGTCCGTCCGTCCGTGCTTGCTTGCTTACTTACTTTATTGATTGATTCATTCGTTCAATTTATTTATTTTTTTTACTGTTTTGTTGTTGTTTTTGTTCAGTCTGATAAAGTCATGGATTTTGTTGATGGTGGACGGAAAAGTGATTGTTTTAATGGTTATACGATGTAATTTACCTGAATGAATTCACGATGCTAGCAATCTATCGTCTGCAAGAGGACTTGTCCTGCATTTAAAATCACTAAAGATTACCCAGGGTTTCAACACATTAGTGAACAGTGACAATGGTTGCGCTAGCGGGGGGGGGGGGCACCATTTCCCAAACCCCCCCCCCCCCCTGTCGGGGAAAGCTGGCCCCTGTCGGGGAATATTAACAATTTTCGTCGGGGAAAAGCAAAATAAGAAGTACAATTGACCCAAAAAATTAGAAAATAGACATAATATGGGCCAAAACGGGATCCTGGCGCCACCACTGAACAGTGGCGTATCCAGGGAATGGGGTGCTCGAGCTCGAAAGAATAAATAAAATGAGAATATAAATATGAAGACTAAGCTCTCCAGCATGTCATTCAGAGGAAATGAGCACCCCATTTTATGAAAGGATGTTTAAGGGAAGTATACTTGTCCATCGGGTTTGAGCACCTCCTTTCGACGAATCCTGGATACGGCGAAGGGTAATGTTCTTACAGACATAAGTAAATCATTGGAGACAACATTTCCAAAAATGGAGATAAACCATTGGAGAAAAAATTCCAAAATGGTGATATAAGTAAGCCTATTCGCTTTCGACACGTCTAACATTCGGTTCAGAATTTTAAAGGACCATTGAGGTAAGCACGAATGACGTGTATTATGCTGAGTAAATTACGATTCGCGTGTGGTAGAGATTGTAAGATCATGTAAAGCCTACTACAAGTTACTGTATTATATGTAGGCCAGTGGAAAATCATAAACTATAAACATAATTCAAATTCCTGAATGAATGGTAATTTGTTATTAAAATTTGACTGTATCAAAGTCAGACGATTGTCCGAATGAATGAACGAACGGATGAATGAAAATTAAAGAAAAAAAAACAAACTTTAAAATTTGAAATTCTTGCTATGATACAACCTAAAAATGTCGTCGTTGCCTCCAAAGGGGCGGATCAAGTAGAGCTAGATTCCAAGTTTTACGCAGAAGGCTCGATACTATACTAAATATTTTTTTTTTTCGACAATTAGTTTTTCACCGTGTTTCTTCAGGTACATATAATATTCTCTCTTACGTCAAAGGAGTGGGTGCCCCTTTTGAATCCGTTCCTGCAACTACGCATATTTAAAATGTGCATACTCGGTCCTTCTACCTTGATGACATGGGGTTGTCGAACTTAGCAGGTCAGATCTATAAATTTAAGAAAGCGCAGGGGTGACGTACGTATTGTGTATCCACCTCAGCTATGTTGGGTATGTGGAGAGAAATATCTACAGTGTTTGAACTTCTGGATGCCCGGAAATGACACTCTTTTACATTAAAAATGCTTTTTAAAGTGTCACAATTTATCTAAATTGAGACCACAATCTGCAAAATATTGGTATGGCTTCCACCGTACCTGCTGTAACGGTTCCACGCCCCTGAACCGCTTCCGTCTCCACCAACAAAGGCTGGAGACAGTCTCAGATTAAGGAGGCTTTCGAAATTACCAAAGCTTGTTTACTTATTTACAAAGCCTGCTGCTCCAAGAAACGAGATCCACGCTATTCACTAAGATTCAATATTTCAACTTTTTGGTTATATCATCATCATGAAAAGTAGTAGGTCTAAGTTGACTTAGATCAGACACTTATAGCATTTTGCTATAATTGCCTGATTATCTTTTACCTACAAAATTAGAGAGCGCCATCAACGCCCAGTTTATATTGAACTTGTTTAATACGACTGCGAAAGATTATTATAGGATGAAGCAATACTAACAAGGCAAAGTAATCGATTAAACGATTACATCCTCGGCTATGTTTTGAAGGAGGTTTTTCCCTCTTGTGTTCGTTAGTTTGTGTGTTCATTTGTGAAAAGCCTGAAGCCACAGTTTTCACTCTTTTTCTACTTTCACTGTGATAGGGCAGTAGGCACACAGAATAAACATACTACATACTCTATTCAGGGTCAAGAAATGTTATGTTTGGAATTTCAATGGCAATAGCTAACAGATAGGACCAGAGTATATCAGGAACTATGAGGCCTGTTTAGTATCTAGCCTACTGTATTTTTTGTCACTTAAGAGAGGGCAGTAGACACAAAATCATATAGACTAGAATCCAGAAATTATGTGGTAAGGCGGGCCAGCACCAAACCTCGGGAGGACCTAGATACGGTTGGTACTGACATTGCCTGGAAATTTGAAGTAAATTGGCCCAATAGTAGTTGAGATATGGATGCAGACACACGGACACACAGACAGACAGACAGACAGATGGAGCTCATTGCAATACCCTCTCCCCACTATAGTTGGGCGAGGGTAATGCCATTTGTGCCCAGATTAATTAGTTTCCTTATTGTTAATTTGTTTAGATATTTGGAGACTGACATCCTACCTATAATAGAGTGTGGATCTCCGATTCCTTATTGTTCAGTTATTAAGATTATCAATTATAATTTTAACAGGTGACCATGTCTTAAAATGTATAAAAAACTTAATTTGGTCTCTTTCCACACTTTTTTATTATGAAGTTATTAAGTTTTATTAGTAGAGTTTGCATTTATATCATTATATTTATTTTCATGTAGAAAATTAAAAAAAAACTACAAAAACAAACAAACAAGATGTTTTGGGACTCGAATCCACTCTAGTATATGAAGCGCCATTGCTGGCAAAATTAATTAGTTTTCAGTTGTTCACTGATCAAGATGTGTGTGAACTAGAATGTGGTCCAAGTAGTACGGTAACAATATTGTTAATAAATACAACAAAATATGGACAGAACTCGACATTTGCAAGAGATATTCGGTCATTAAAGCTTGTAAGTGAAATCGGATAAGATATATAGCAATGCTTTATAAACTGTATAACCTTTCGCAAGGCACGCGCAACTACTTAATTGCTTCTTTAAAATCTGAAGTTCACGAGGTTTTAATTTATATTACAGGCAGAGCCGAACATTTGAAGTTCAGCCAATATTGAGCAGAGAGACCATTAAATGTTAAATTTAAACGAGCAATTGCTCTAGTAAAAGTCTATTGCATTTAAACTACCAATTAAAGAAAATTAAAGAGCGCTGGGATGAATCGGCCCATTAACCAAGCCAAGTATGATTTACAGTGCACAGTAGGCGCTGCCTACTAAGCATAATAATACAACGGTTTGTGACATTTGCTATGTTGTCAACAAAAATACGTTTTGCATGGATAAAATGGTATTTAGGTGGGACAAAAATCTTAATGGGAAAAATGTCATGTCATGTAAAAAGCATTTTGTTGAGATACAATTCTATATTTTATACGGATCTAATTTTTCATCACAACATTTTTGATTCCATTTTTAATGTTATTTTGCCTAGGCAAAATGCTACTGGTGTTTTGTCGTGACAAAATAGAATTTTTCTTGACAAAATCTTATTTTGTCGACAAAATGTCATTTACGTTCCTCGAAGAAATGCTGCGTAAACCCATTATTATAGGTCATGCACATCAATGATATTCGAAGGGTAGACAGATTTACAAATGTTATCAAGCTTGTTTATAGCTCAGAAGTTGTTTTTTTTTTTGTTTTTACCAAAACCGATTGCCGATTACCATCCAATTTTAAAGGTCATATATAAATACGACCTTTAAATATTAAAAAAAACATTATTTTATAAGATAATAAACACAAAAATATTTTTAAATATCACCAGAATATGACTATATAACGATTTTTCAGTGGCCGCATAATTATGGGAGGTAAATTATCATACAAAAAACCCCAAAATTTTAAGGCAAAAAATGTCCGCAGTCGCTTACGGGAGGAAGTCATTACGATAGGTACCAAATGCACTGATTAGATAGGAAGAACAAATGGGTCTTTGAATTAGTGTCCGTTATGGGAGATGTCCGCTTACGAGAGGTGTCCGCACAGGGAGGCTCAACTGTAATTTTTAATGTCTGCTTATCTGTATTATTTGTTTTAAAATATTCATTTTTTATCATAGTGTAAAGATTTTTTTACAAAAAAAATATTTTACCAAATGCACTGATTAGGAAGAACAAACGGGGTTTTGAATGAATGACCGTTATGGGAGGTGTTTCCTTACGAAAGGTGTCGGCACATGGAGGGTCAACTGCAACAAAGGATGCCTTATGGTATTTGCCCCGATTAGGAGCTCACAAAGCACTCACCTGAATAAGCCATTTCACGGTTTCAACTGCGCATATGCATGATTAAAGTCAATTTATGAAACGCGCGGCTTAGTGAAAGAAATATAACTGCACATGCGCAGTTGAAACCGTGAAATGGCTTATAATACTATTTGAGCGGTTTTTATCAAGATTGATGAGGCTTGTCTTCGGATATATCGAGCCTATGATAACTTGTTTATCGCTCTGTTTATGACATAGAATTTTGATTTTGAAAATCATTACAGGACAGAAAGAGTTTAAAGGAGGACTACGAGGGTCATGTGTCCGGTCGTGAGGATTGGTGGAGAACAACTATAAGGGTGAGTAGGCCTAGGTATGACATTGAAATAGACAAAAATAATTAGGTGCTTGACAAGAAAATCAGTGGCTTGTGAACACAGTATAAAGTGACGTTATACTGCAAAAGGCGAGTAATGATACGATGAAATAAACAAGATATTCAGGGACTTGCATAAAAACAACACTTTTCATAACTAACATTTTACCGCAAATGGATGGTGCTATTCATAAATAAGGGGATTGCATACAACCAACACTTGTCATCACTAACGTGTACCGCGAATGGCAAGAAATGATGATGTAATAAAATAAACAAGAAAATCAGGGACTTGCATACAGACAACACTTGTCATCACTAACGTGTACCGCGAATGACGAGTAATGAGATGTATTGAAATATAAACAAATAATCAGGGGCTTGCAAGAAAAAACATTTTGTCATCTGTACAGGTTTTATCCTGTTGTTTTAAATATTAAGATATTGGCAAGTTTTTATTGTAGAAGAAGGTTGCAATCTGTTATTTTTGTAAATTAAACAATCATAGTTCTTCAATCTCTGAATATAGTGCATTTAACGTCAGACAATGCATCTCATCTACATAAAACAAAAAACGCGGTAGGTACAATCGGGAGAAGAGGAGTCGAGCCGTCTGCTCCGGTAAAAGCTAATACATTACCGCCATTTGAAATCAAAGTACATGATGACGTCATACATCTCTCGGGAAAATTTACAACCATACTGGTTCAACAACATCAATACCAATAGATGGATTAATTTATTATTGCGAGTCCTGACTAAGTCGGTACTAAGCTGGATCTAAAATCAAAGGGCTTAACTTAAGCCCGACTTATAACGCTTTGTGGTCTAGCGATGTTATTAATTTTCTTTATTATGACGAAGTCTCTGGTTGGAAAACATTGAACATACATTGAAATTAGTGATGGAACGACGATGATAACGACGGTGATGATGACTATGACATTTACGGAAAATGTGATGATGATGATAATGATGATGATGATGATGATGATGGTGATGATGATGACGATGATGATGATGATGATGATGGTGATGGTGATGATGATGATGATGATGTTGATGATGATGTTATTGATGATGATGATGATAATGATGATGATTATGATGATGATGGTGACGATTATGACGTTGATGATGAGGATGATGATGATGATGATGTTGATGATGGTTTGATGTTGATGATGATGATGTTGATGATGATGATGATGATGATAATGATGATGAATATGATGATGATGATGACGATTATGACGTTGATGATGATGAGGATGATGATGATGATGATGTTGATGATGATGATTATGATTATGATGATGATTTGATGATGATGATGATGATGTTGTTGTTGTTGATGATGATGATGATGATGATGATGATGATGATGTTGATGATGATGATGATGATGATGTTGATGATGATTATGATTATGATGATGATGATGATGATGATGATTTGATGATGATGATGATGATTATGATGTTGATGATGATGATGATGATTATGATGATGATGATGATGATGATTTGATGATGATGATTTGATGATGATGATGATGATGATATTGATGATGATGATGATTATGTTGATGGTGATGATGATTCATCATGATGGTGATAAAGATTGCGTGATGGGGATTATGATGATGATAAAAAGCAAAATTATTTAAATTATAAATAGTTTATGTAGAATTATTAATTATGCAGATTATTACTTTTTATATGTTACTGCAATATTATATGTTAAAAGAAAAACAGAGGCTAATCAATCTGATTTTAATCTCGCCTTCAGGAGACACCCGTCCCAGGTGCGTATGAATCAAGGGATTTCTTAGCGGATCTTGAAACAAAAGACGCCTCGTGTGCTTTCAAAAGCGAAGGAAGAAAAAGAGAGGTGAAAATTAAGAGAGGTGAAGTGCTGCTTCCGGGGGCATATGAACAACATGATTTGACCTATGACCTTAGCAAGAAACACATGACGTATACATTTAACAATACGGAACGAACGGAACTGCCAGGTTTTAGAGATAAGGTATTCAATAGACATCATCAATATTGTCAATATTAAGATATAGCCCTAAGGGTCTTTTCACACGACGACGTAACGTCGATACAAGCACTCGTTCACACCTTTAATGATACTGTATCATCCTGTATAATTAAGATATTGTTAAATTACATACCGGTAATATATGTGCGTTATTCATGACAAGGGCACTGTTTCATTGAAATCATTGTCCTGTTCGCTGAACCAAAATTATTTATAGCTATAATCTGATTGGTCGGATTTCAAAAGAAATTGAAAAACGCGATTTTACTAATCTAGACCTATCTACTTTTAAATTTTATCCTAATTATTTAATATTTGTTGTAAAAAATGATATCTTCCTAAAAATGAAGTAGTTGATTAGGAGGTTTATTTATGTCCTGGGGCAAAGATCTTTTAATATAGCTGGTATATGACGTAAGAGGTGGGGAGGGGTGTTATTTGCTATAGGGGCCTACGATCATGCTTGTATGCTCAAACAACTAATTTAATGTTCAACCAATTCAGTTTACTTAACTTTTAAGTTGTTTATTTTCATGTTTGCCTTTCGTTGTGAATGAGCAATAATGTAAATTATGTTTGTAAGTATTCTAAAATTGGTCTCTTTGATTTGCTTTTTTCTTTGCATTGTCATTTATAAAATATGACCTAGTGAAAATTATTTTTAAATGACAGCAGGACAACAACTCGTCATTGACACAACGAAGAGGCACAAACTGATATGTGTGTATAAAAAAGGCGCGTAAAGAGACGCATAGTGCGCGCGCGTGCCGTGATTAACAAATAGAAGCATCCACAGGTTTTATCTATGTGCGTATTCTGTACGCGGGCTTAAAAGTGTGCGTCTCTTTGTGCGTCATCAAAGAATTTATTAGGGAGGTTTCGCAACTTTACGAAATACGGTACGAAAACGAAAACAGATACGTCACAATTTGTTTTGTTTTTTTATTTGATAAACGTGAAAAAAAATCCAATGCTCAACCCACGAATAGTTGATAATAATCGTCAAATACTGATCAACGTTTACAGATATTTAAATGTATTTAGCTCAAATGATACAAGAATTCATGACGTTTCCGTTATCGTATTTCGTAATGCTGCGAACCCCCTCTAATATCGTTGTTACTGACGAATTTGATTGTTTAATAGAATCTGTCACCCCTTATAACTGTCTTTATTTCAGGACATCAATGTTTGCCCAACGGAATATCCGATGGAGAAATACCTGTCACTTTCGGCACAGAAGTCCCCGTCTAAGTAAGTACATCTCTCAAGCCCTAAATGTTCGTATGCCGTTATTTTTCACGATTTGCGCCTAATAAGTATTTCTAACCGCGATAGTTAAGCGTATGGAGAGAAACAAAGGTGGCGCCAGCGTCGGAGAAGGCTGCCCCCCCCCCTCCCTTCCCCCTCCTCTCCATTGGGGAAGATCAGAATAAAAATATTGTATAATTGCCCCTAAAAATAGAAAATAGACATAAAAATGAGCCAAAAACGGGTAAATAGCGTTTTTTTTTTTGCTCAAATAAACCAAACGGGCAACCACGCTCACCCGGACCTCCCGAGTTGGCCCCCTTTCGGAGACCATGCCACCCCCCCCCCCCCCGTCGGGCAGATCCTGACGCTACCACTGGAGAGATATGATCTTTGATCGCTTGTGTACCAAGACCCCTCCTATTTTACGTACTGCAGATAGCAAAGCGTAAAACAGGAAATGTAAATGTCACAAAACCAGGGAACTTAACAGTTCCCTGGTGAAAATTCTGTCGACTTATCCCGGGCGTTTGTCTCATAGTTATTTTCCATTTTTGTTTGTAAAAAATAGGTTTAAACTTCACATTATTCAAAATTCAAATGAATTCAAGTAAACATTGTTTTCTTTCATTATAATATAATCAAAGAAAACAATAATTTATAAATTAAGAAAGAGGACGATACGCACCCCCTCCTCTTCCCCCTCCCCCGTCATCCCGTCGTGTCGTGTCTTCTCGGTCCCGCTGTGTCCCGTCGGTTACTAACGGACACTTTTGTTTTAGGTATATTATTAAGGTGTGAACAAGGGAATCGTGAAAGTATAGTCGTTAGTTATTTTTATAAAAATTAAAAATTCAACGCCCACGAAAGTAAAAAGATCAATGTGTTAAGATTATATCATATCAAATTCAGTGATGTTGTCACGTTATCAATAATTAAATTGTGTGGGCCTAATTGGCTTTGTAGTTGCCTACGGTATGTTTAGTGTTTTTGTAATTTATATCAAGGAGGAACTTGATACGTGTTGATACTTTACGTAGGCCCATCACTTTTCTCCCCAGTGAATACCGTATTCAGACAATTTATAATTATACAAAATCTTAATTCGTTTTGAGCGAAATATTCTAGTGGATTATAAGAGAAATGTTTGGTTTATTAAAAAAAAACAGAACAAAGCGCGGGCGGTGCGAATGGTGATAGATTTCCGAAATTTTGACTTTATTTAATGCGCAGATTGCGTGTCATACCTACCGTTTCTCATTTTAATTCGAACAGGTTGTCATGCAAAACTTTGTCCGGGCTAAAAATGGTCTGGCTAGACCAATTTTAGCAAAAAAAAGATGATCCGGCAGGACCAGTTTTAGCGGCCTACCGGACTGCTTTACAGCCAAAGTACTACCATTACTACCGTTTCTCTCGCTACTATACCGCTAGTACACCGCTTCTACTCTGCAATGACAGTCATCTCAACTCCAAGATGTCCCGCTTTCTTTATTATGGCCTTTTCATCCTCGTTCTCTCGCGTATACAGTCATTTAAATACCGGTTAGCCCGTTTTTCCCTCTCCGATATAAAACTTGCAATCCAAATCTATTTAATATGTCATATGTTGATTCCATTTTGTATATAGTTGTAGGCATATATCTACTGGTTATTATGTTCGGATAATTATAGCGAATACAATTGAATTTATTTGAGTCTGTCTACTGTCCCTCTACTGGAAGCGTGAATTTCTGGAAGCGTGAATTTACATCGTAACCATATAACCGAGATGCCTCACGCGACCTATAGAGGTGTCAGTGTGGGTATACATTTCACATGTAAAGTTAGTTCTATATCGCGCCTTATACAAGGAATGTCGTTGTGGACTAGATTATCGTCGGATTGGATATTACACATTGTTTCCACTACTCTCTAGCAGGTAATAGTGAGTTTTTGATTTGCGACGACGCGGAACGTAGGAAACAAGCAGAAATTAATAAACGCGTTCAGCCGTGACCGGCGCGTGTGCGTTCTACGTTCTGTGTTTCGATTTCGATACCGACGACGCACACATAGGACGTGAAAAAAGCTTGAATTAGTACACTCGACAGTCAATAAAACCAATAAAATGCAAGATCTTCATACATTCAGAG
This sequence comes from Nesometra sesokonis, assembly GCA_025631205.1. Taxonomy (NCBI): domain Eukaryota; kingdom Metazoa; phylum Echinodermata; class Crinoidea; order Comatulida; family Antedonidae; genus Nesometra; species Nesometra sesokonis. The sequence continues at coordinate 10,828 of JAOTQE010094213.1, forward strand.
AAACTGTTTGTTTTCTTTATTTTTTATAATTAATGCAGGGGAGTAAGTGACGTCAGGACGAATTCCTAAAGCTCTTTATGGTTCGTCTGTCAACGATAGAGGTCGTGTGTGGACCAGTACACCGCACTCCCTCCTCCTGTCTATCGAACAAAAACAACTCGTACGTGTAACTTCGAGTGAAAGCGAGCAAAACAAAGCGTTTACATGGCATAATAGTTGATTAAATGTATACGCTTATCAAATAAGCTTAGTTAATCCATATTTATTAGGTAGTTGTAAAGTCATGAAATTTATGTCAGAAGTTCGTAAGTCCACAGACTGGTTTATCTACTTATTTTTACTCACATAGGCTTATGTACATAAAATTAGATACAAAACTACCGTAACTATATAAATTATTTAACCATAACTTTTGTTAAATATGTCAATAACAGGTCGATCCTTAGCATTTTTTCGGTTACTTCTTTTAACAGGTGCGTCAACACTGATAATCATACAATCATTTTGAACCATTACAGACCGAAAACGGTTAATACACGTCATTACACACAAAACTATTGACGCAATTTTGATGCCCCTACATACTTCTGGACTTATATAACTAGCAGTATATAAAACTCAGTTGTAAGTTGTAAATGATGTCCCCCGGTGGCCCACAGGGGTGGATTTAGGGAGGGGGACGCAACTGACGTCTCCCTATTTATCGACGTATAGTTGCGTCCCCTTTTAGGAGTTCCCGGTCTAAAATTGGCCCACAAATATAAGATGACGTACATATGGGCCATGCATAACATAAACGGTGTACCACTACACGCAAAATGGAGGAACTATTTTTTTTTGCTTGTCAAAGCTAACCCGGGAACCACACCCACCCGGACCTGTCTAATTGCGCTCTCCTTTTTGCTAGATCCTGGTCCACCCAGTTCTGTGCAGGTGTAACATATGGTTCTGAACAGATGAGTCCGTATTCTGGACAATAGCGACTCTCAATTATGTATACCTACTGACAAATTCCAAATTCTAGCATTCTACCCTAAATTATAGCGGATTCCTCCGTGGTACGAATCATGTAAACTGTTGCCATTTACTACTAATACTTAATATTTGGGTATTCTCCCCATTCTGTTGGGTCACCATGAACAAATTTGGTTAGAGCAATTTTGGCCCGAGGTTCTTTTCTATAAACGTTATGTGTATTCGAGTATTATGTGTTAATATCGGTCTGATCATCTTGTGGTCACAAAATAATTAATTCTATCTATATATTTTCTTTTTTTTTCTGAACAGAAATGCAATTTTTAAATCCAATAGTCAACGATTCCCGACCATTTATTTCAAAGGGGTAAGTACGCATAAATAAATGCTACACAAAATTTAATAAGTAAGTTTTATGTGCAGGCCTACACATGTCGTAGGCCTAGCGTATGTTTTACGCGAGAGGGCAAAACATTTTTTTATTGTGAAAGAATTTTTTCCGAAAATTTAGAAGTTTCATATTTTAAAATTTTCTTACCTCAACCTTGGATCATGGTGGGACTAATGCGTGTGTAAACCATAACATGCCAGGGGCGGATCCAGGATCCGCCGAAAGGGGGGGGGGGCGCACTTTTTAAATTCCGGGTGGGCGTGGTTCTTAGGTTTTCCCTGACGAGCCAAAAAAAAAAGGGTCACTTCCCGTATTTTGCTATTTTGGTGCTCTGGTGCCGTATTTTAGTCGTATTTTGGGTTTATGTTGTAAATTTTGGACCCGGCGCACCTAATATAAGGGGGGAGCGCAACTACGTTTTGACGATAATAGGGGGCGCGCGCCGGTTGCGCCCCCCCCCCTAAATCCGCCTTTGCATGCTTCCCCCGTTTTTCAAAATTCTATAGATCCCGAAACTTCACTTCAACGACGAATGCATTGAGGTTTATTATTGGGACACTCTTGTCGTACCAATCAGTAAATATTTCATTATGCTAGTATGCACCATGGAGGTATTAGACTTTTAATACCTCCATGCGTGGACGGACTTAATAGGGTGCCTTCTCTGATGATAAACCGTCCGAATAATAAGTTAGTAACGGCAGGGGCGGATGCAGACTTTTGGAAAAGGGGAAGGAAGGGAGCCGGTAGAGAGTCAAAGTTTTAGGGGGATCTGGGGGTATGCACCCCGGGAAATTTTGGTCTTTAGACGTCCGAAAATGGCCTCAGGGGCGTTTTAAAGGATCAAATCTTGCTAAATATTTTTGTTTTATAGAAAATGTTAATAATATTGATATATTTTATTTTCCGAAGAGGGGCGGGGCCGGCCCGTCCTCCTTAAATTCGCCCCTGTACGGAAAGATATACTTTCTTGCGAGTTGCCATCAAGTTTACAAGAAGGTTTAAACTCGGTAAAATGGTTTAAAGATCCCGTCCAGGGTAGCCGTCGATATAGAGACTTATGGCAAATTCACAATAGCTAGTAATCAGTCACATCTTTTAATTAATTGTTTCGGTGATATATCGTGTGACTTTTGTCAAATGAGACCGGAATTTAAACTCATAATCCCGCTGCTTAATGTTTCAATAATCCGATTTAAATTAAACAACGGTGACATGATTAAATGTGACATATACTACCTTATAATGAACTCTAAAACCGGCGATGAAAATACTCAATTCGTCTCTCACTGTGATTTGGCTTTAAAATTACACAACGGCATAATCTACGAACAATTTCTCTTCTCTTGCTAGATATTATAATATTATGGCCACACACCTTAGGTAAAGTACCTAACCATCTCCCCTCCCCACTCCATTGAGAAAACAAGCACCACCCCGCCCACCCACCTTTCGGAGGGAATATAGATAATTTTATTATAAAACGCGAGAAAATTAGAGAAATTACCGGGTTTGTTGTTGTTTTTGTTTTGTTTTGTGTTTTTTTTTTGTCGCTTGTGAAAATATTTAGGTCTTTGCTAGTGATTTTGGCTTTGGTTTAAAGGCATGAGTGCACCCTTTCATCAATACCTTGCCCCTGTCCTTTATGTTTTACTTCGTTTTCAGATTTTATTTGGATTGAAAAAAAATCTGTTCTGTACAAGTGACAAGTATACACACCATTGTTATTAAATTAATGTTTGAATATATACCTTTGTGCAGACCACTTTATTGTACGAGGCCTATATAACTTTTGAAGTTTTGCATTAACAAGGGTGTATATAGCAAGGTTCAGAAAGTATGATGCATGCATCAAGTATGAAATACACACCATCATGTGGACTCAATATTTTAACATAGAGAGGTTTTGCAATTCACAAAATACAAAAACGTAAATTTAACGTTTCAATTGAACACCTTGAATATCTCTCACAGTTGGTCAGTATTTTACGATGATTAACAATTTGTAGGTAGAAATGTTGATATATTTATGAACTTTAAAATGACAATTTCTCTTCTCTATATTATAATATTAACCCACACACCTTGGATGGAAAGAAGTTAAGGCCTACACCTTCTCTCCTCCCCACGTCCCTTGAGGAAACAAGCACCACCCCCCATTATACAGAGCTCCCAAGTTTGAAGATCCAAAAATAGTGAGATTTATTTTTGTCAATTTAACAACCGAAAATTTGAATTTTGGCCAAAAATATGAGCCGT
>JAOTQE010094224.1:0-14452 GCA_025631205.1 Nesometra sesokonis
GTCAGTGTGATGTGGATATATACCCTAGTATAAGCCCACTTCACTGAACGTGGAATTCCAGTCAGTGTGATGTGGATATATACCCTAGTATAAGCCCACTTCACTGAACGTGGAATTCCAGTCAGTGTGATGTGGATGTATTCCCTAGTATAAGCCCACTACACTGAACATGGAATCCTACTCACTCTGTGATGTGGGTATATAGTATAAGCCACGATAAACATTTATCTTTTTAGCAGGCGTACTATAGACCCAGATTTTGAAAACGTAATTCATTTCATTTATAAAACAAATCAAAAGTTGTTTCGGTTTGGTCAACACTGTAAATGCAAATGATTTTATCTATAAATATACAAGTATCAAGGCATCATCTGCATTATACACTATAATATATTTAACAATATTACACGAAATTAAATTCATGACAGTTTGATCGTACATTACATAAAAAACTGCACTGTGACGGAACAGTGTGTAGTTTAAAACCATAAAGGAAAATATTTTATTGACATTTGTCAAATCGTTATAAAAACCTAAAACTTACAAAAACCTATCACCTACCCCACCCCTCAAATCCCCAGAAAAGTACATTTAAGCCTAAATTTGGACAGGTTTATATAGTCTCAAAATCTTGAACCCAATTTTAAGTTAGGCAAACATGACTCTCTAAATAGAACTGTTTGGAATTTGAATATTGAAACTGACCGGTTGACCGAGAACTGGTTTACTTATATGTGTGTTCGTAACTAATACAGTAATTAAATCTGAACAGTTTTAAAGAATTTATAAGATCAAAGTTACAGGCTCTATTGAGAGTGGGATATCCAGGGAAGTTCGCCTATAAAATCAGAGATTGGTTTCTTGAGCACCCCCTCTTTCAAAAGAAATGAGCACCCCACTTCACAGGAAAAGAACAGTAAAATTCAATACCAACCTCCCCCCCCCCCCACATACCAACCCCCCTAGCATGTTTTTTTAGACTGTACTAGAAAGTTTACAGAATGGGATAGCGAGGCTTGAGGACAGCGTTCTGTGTTCAGTGGTGATTTAAAACATAATAGGCTTACACACCACAGAGGATTAAACCTGCAATTTTACTCGACTTTTTATCATATTGAACGTTTAACCTTTGTTTTAAAAAGCTTAGAAAATGTTTTTGAAAATTCCACTTTAATAATAGGATTATTTGAAATGAATACATATTATGTTGATGTTTACAGTAGAAAGCAGATATTCAACTTTTACTGTTGTCCTAAAAAACTGGATGAGAGTAAGAGACATGCACAGTGTGAAAATGGGCAGGCTTAACCCAGGGAACAGTTAAATTACATGGAAAACTCTTAAACTAGCGAGCCATGTTAATTCAATTAACTCTCTATTCTGAGATATCGTTTGGGCTAATTAACAACCCACTGTGCCCATCCCTTTGATCCATAGGCAAGTTACCGAAACTACCGCCCTCAATATCAGTTTTTGGTCTTAGACCTCAAACCTGTCATTTTTAAGTTGACCTATTTTTGTATTTTTAATCAAATATACGGCAATTAAAGAAATACTACTGATTGGAGTCTATGTCACATATATTTTGGATATGTTTCCAGTAAACATTCCGCGAGAGTTAACTAAATTTATACAGATTTAAGTCATTTTTTTAAAAGCATTGTATTAAATTACTTACATTTTAAGACCATATTATTATCCAAAGCCACAAATGCTCGCTATTGAGGTTTGGATATATTACAAATTTAATATTTTATCTTTCAAATGATCAAGAACCTGTGAGTGAGCATTTGTGGCCAGAGATATTCAGCGTTTTCTGGACCGATGTTGCATAAAAGTCGCCCATTGTTTGGGTAAATACTTGTATTCATATTGAGTTAATTACATATTCTGGCTGCTTAAAAAATGAATATTATTAAAACTAATACTACTAGGCCTAATATTCAGTAACATATTAAAGTGCCGTATTAATATGTTTAGAGCAGGCCGGCTAGCCGTAAAAAAAAGGGCATAGGCATAGCTTGGTTAAACATAGGCCTAGACAATTAGTCGAGGCCACTATTGCTTATCTGTTGATTACATAATGTAATTACCGGTACCGAGGATTGTACCTTTGATGTTCTGTTCGAGAGTATTCCATGTAATTTAACTGTTCCCTGCTTAACCTAAATGCGGTCAACCACAGCACTCCTGTCTTCTTGCATAAACTTACTATTATATAGCCAAGAAAACACCCATTTTGTCACAAATGCACTTTAAAATCAGGGGGCTCATTCGTACTCGTTGAAATTTACCACTAATTCCTGCTGTGAAGTCATGTGCAGCAATTAACTCTTGCCTCTAGCTAAGAAATTTGGTGGACAAAAAGGCCCGTACTGGTTAGCTAACTTCATTGGGTATTTGGATGACCTTGATTACATATTGCAGGTCCATTCATACCTGTAAATATTTACCAAACATTCCTCAATGTATGCCTTGAGGTTATGGGTTAAAATTACAGCTTATTTTTTTGTAAACACAGGGTAAATCTCTCAATAAAATCATTCAATTGTCAAGATTGAAACAATTTTACAAAATCATTCGTTTTCTGTGAGTTTAAACATTCAAACATGAAAAAATTGAGTATCAGAGGACTTCAAACATTATTGAAATCAGTTTATATTAAAAGATAAAAAATGCATTGCTTTGAAAATTGGTCAAATCAGAGGAATTTGATAGGAGGCTATAATAAATAAATTCACACTCAAAGAAGGAATGACCGATAGCATACTGTACAGCATTTTGGTGCATGATACACTTACTCGACTTATTATGTCCAAAACTTTGAAGTTAAAATTTACAGTGAGTGGCTTTAGTTTTTCAACTAATAAGTAAATAACTGTATTTATTGCACAACCATGATCTGATGGTGGAATTCCCACAGTTCTTTTGATTTACTTTGTTGTCTAACAGTAAATCTTTGAAGTACTATTGAACCTTAAGATGCTAGATTATCTAGCGACTTGTTCAGGTATAGACGTGACATTCGCTGACTGACCGGTGTCATAGACTTTTGCGGACTTGGTTGTAACCATGGTGATGTACGTGAGTTCGGAGAACGTGATGACAGTTGTCTAAAAATAGAAATGACGGTATGGTTAATTTTCAAGTTTTTTAAACCATCATTAATAACAGGATTTTAGAAATTAATTCAGGAACTTGAAACCATGAACCGAGAGTACAGAGATACAGAATAAGGCCTGCATTCACAATAAACAGGATAAATTAAAAACAAAACCACACAAAAAAAATTAAAAACAAGTACATATGTGGCAGATTCAGGCCAAAGGAGGCATAAGTCACAAAGCTAGTTTTTAAAACAGACAGAAATGAAAAAAATTGTCATTTTTTTCAAATTTTATTTTAGTTAAAATACATAGAGTTTAAACATTCAACTTTTATACTACATTAAAAATGTTCAGATTAAAGTTTAAAAAAATGTTTAAAAAATGCAATTTAAAATGGCACTGTTTATTCGTTGTATACTGATAGGCAGTTTTCAAATTCAGTGTTTTCAAAACTTACATTGTAAATGTCCGAAATTTGATTGCCCATAACTTCGCACAGGAAACATATGAAATAGATTTTTTGGCATGTTAAAGATTATGTAGTTTCATAATCTATAAATAACTCAATTTTCAATTTTTCAACTTATGCGCCTTCTTTGGCTTGGCTCTGTCACCATTAAATAGACAAGAGGAATTTCACTTAAAAAAAATAAAATAAGACAAAAACAAACAACATTTAGAAAATGAGTATAGTAACAAAGTATAATGCATACTCCAAGCAATGAGATACACACCATCGTGACAAGATTCAATATTTCAACATAAATTATATCATCATATCTCCTGATGATGACATAATTTATGTCAAAATATTGAATCTTGTGACAATGGCGTGTATCTCATTGCTTGGAGTATGCATTATACTTTCTTACTTGAAGTTGATTAGTGGACCTTTCGGAGTATAGTAACTCATTGGAGTTACTATTTTTCTATCTACAAATAATATGCGGGTTTTTGGTTTTAGCACTTCATAATACTTAAAAGACGTTGTGCCAGTGAAAATGAGCAAAAAATACTGAAAATCTTGAAATTAAGTATTGTAAAATAAAACAGTAAGAAAAAAATAAAATTTAATGTAATTAAAAACAAATTAATCTAGGCATTTAAGCAAAGTTAGCAAATGGGGTACAAAATATTGTTGGCAATTTAGGAAGAAAAAGTAGGGGTACTGAACATTTCAAAATTGTTCTGCTGCAGTTAACATAGTAATTCAGTTATAACAGTATTAGTTCAAGAGAATTTACTAAAAACAACATGTCGAGATGTGATCTTGTGCGTGTTAATGTAGTCACAACTGAACATAGAAAAGAACTTGATTTTTTCAACAGTAGACTTAATTGCAATAGATTACTTCAGTAACTGCAGTAGAATAATTTGGCTATGATCTTTAACTTTTTTATATTTTTAAAAAGCAATTTATTTTCAAAATAATAGTTTGTTATTTTGTGACATATTTTGTCAAGTAACATATCTGTAATAGCAATAAAAGTCTAATCTGATAACAACAACTATTATTATACACAAGCACTATCATTTATTTTTATTTCTCCCACCCCACTTTTTTAGTTTCTACAACTATACTTGTGACAACTCCATAATGTCTCTATTGTCACTTTCTAAACTCTAAACTGTCATTTGCAATTAAAATACCATATGAAAAGGAAGACGAAAAATCCAATGAAACTAATTGACAGAAATTAAAGAACTGAAAGTAGATAATTCTCTATGACAATAAACAGTTACCTAGGTTTTGGTTTTGAGGACATTACAGGGCCTTGGGCATTATGAATCAGTTTTGTCTGTGCATTGTTTACCACTGCTAAAAGGCGATAAATTCTGACTGAAATTTAAATGACTGTTAAATCCTTATCACATCCTTTGTTTTTGTGGTTAATGATTCGCCGTTCTCAATTCCAGTTGTTGATTTAAGGTCATGAATGTATAATGTTATAAAGGTAAATATTCCATGCACTACCAGTAAAGTTTATTATGCTTATTTGAGATCGTTCATTATTCCTCGTAAAACTCAGTTCCATTGTCAAGCGATAGTTGACCAAGTGGGTAAAACACTTGAATTAAAGCTCAGTCCAGACTATCAAATTTATTTGACAAAAAAACTTTCACATGCCTATATATGGTCATGATGATGTCACACCATGACCATACATGGATATGTCATTACCATATATGAGTATTAGCAAGGTTTTTGTCAAATGAATTTGATATTCTGGATTGAGCTTAACATAAAATGAAATGGACATGCTGGTTAAACCCGTACAGGAAATACAAAAAAAAGTTTTAAAACAATCAATCACATTCTAACTTTAAAACCATCACCAAAAAAAAAAAAAAAAAAAAAATAAATAAATAAAACAGATCCATTATGGGTAGTTCTAGACCTTTGTTTAGATGGAGGTAAAACTTGTTTCCTGGTCAATCGTTAATCCGCAAAACGGCGATTTGAAACTGCATATTCGATCGATAATTTTGAAAAGTGATGATTTTTACAACGATCGACCGGAAAAGGGGCCATTCACTGTTACATTAATCCTGATTTACGGTGTAGCTCAATACAAGTCTGAAAACCATTATTTTCATTATTATTATTATAATTCATATTTTATAGAAAATCAAGCTCAGTCTAGGCTATCAAATTTTTTTTACCAAAAAACTTTGTTTTTGTCTATATTTGGTCATGATGACATTACATCATTACCATACATGGATATATCATTACCATATTTGGGTACAAAGTTTTTTGTGAAGTAAAATATAACAGACTGGATGAAGCTTTAGGCCAATATGCAAGGTTAAGTAAAGTTCAGCATGATTTCAAGCAATGCCGCTTTTTACTGCAGAAGGTTCTTAACTGTCAGAAACAGGAAATACAAACAAGCCATGGCTGTCACGTTTGAGAATTGATTAAATAATGTTAGTGTTAATTTTCACAGAACTTTAATTTTCGAGATTTTCATGTGCACAGTAGCTATGACCAATGTAAAAAACAAAATCCATGAGAACTTGTGTAGAGAAACATACACATTTGCAAATAAAATGCAAAAACTAACTGTAGTTAAAAAGTGAACTCCCTCAAACTGCACATAATTGTCTGGTTTTTCATAGTTTGGATTTGAGAAGGTTCCTTTACAGTGGCTTAATAGGTTAGGAATTAGTATTAATAGTCATCTGCATATCAGGTGTGGAGGGGGGTTGCTTATGGTACTTGAGTACCGCAACTCAGAGGTAGAAAAAATAACTGGCATTTATGAAATTTCCCTTTGAAAAAAATAACACCCTCTGACTAGGTTGATCTACCATGTTAAATTACTAGGGAGAGCTACCTAGTAAGGTAGTGTTTAGTCATAAGGTCAATAAGTACTTGCTTGTTTGTTATAATGCCAGGTCTAATTAATTAATTAATCTGAAGGTTTATTCTCAATAATGGCTGTATTTTTTTATGTTCTTGTAGAGCATTGCTGACCATATCCTTGGTAGTATTCCTTGATAATGTACTTTTTATAGGGTTAACCCTGTTAACTACCTATATCTACCTTGTCTCTACCATTATCCACCATCTTAACCAAGTTATTTTTTTCAAAGGGTTGGGACCTTGAACACCTCCTCTCCCACTTCAGAGAGACCTATATGTCAGCGGAAAAGAACCGTAAAATCAAACATTCCACGGTGTACTGGTTCATACATCCACTGTTGTCGACAGATGAATGAGCGCCTGTATCAGGCAGCAGGGCATGACGTGATCCTTAGGGGCATAGAAAGTCATCTGAATGTGTGTAACATCTGGTCCACAGCGCCTATATAAATTGAACTACACTACACTACACACCATAAAAATGGGTAAAATTGGTGATATTAGTTTCTTTCTTGCTTTTTAAAAAGTTTGGTGTTGAGCCCACATTCCTCAATTCCTGGGAAACACTCCTGAAACAAAGGTCACAATTACAACTTAAAAACATGTGACTGACAATTGACAATAATACAGATGACAGGCTACACTCAAGGTATAATTATTGTTATCTTGTCCTGTTAACCTCTACCAAGCCATGAACTCTTAAATAAGTCATCAATAAAAGTTTAATACAGGAACAATGAAACAGTCTCTTGAGAGTTTTTATTAAATTCAAAACTTCATTGCAGAAAACGACCAGCACCCGCAAAACCAATGTTCATGTTAAACAAATTCAATGTACGGTATTTCTCTAAACCACACTATACGGAAAACTGGATAAAATATAGTAGACTTTTGAGAGGTAGTTAAGCAAGGTTTTAAAAAGAGGTCATCTTCAATTACCATTATTATATTATAAAAAACAAAAACAAACATTTAGAATTTAGTTAAAATGATTGACAAACATTTTTGCAACAAGTTTTACTTAAATCACTTCAATGCCATTATGAATTTTCTAGGATATTCTACGACAATTTAATATTTTCCATAATATTCTAGTACTAATTTGTAATATTTATAGTCATGTAATTATATTTTAATTCATAATATTGTGATTTTTTACTATGTATATTTTTTTATTTCATGTCACATCCAACAGCAAGTTCACTCGCCACTTACAGGATGAGATCTACGCCATGCTTTCTAAACCAAGTCTCATTATGAGACTTGGGGAGTGGCGTTGTTAAGTCGTGGGAACTAACAAACATAGCGTTCAGCCAGATTCGAACCCAGGACCTCGGGATTGGAAAGCAAGCATGCTAACCACCAAGCTACAGCTCCACTCTATCCAAGATTTATTTCTCGAGTAATTTGTCACTTTATGAAATTTAAATTCTTGCATTGGGATTTTAACTGTATATATTTTTATAAATCTCTTTGATCACTACGGAAAAGTGCTAGATAAGCAAATTATTATTTTTTTTACTGGAAAATGAAGTTTTCTCCATGACTTTCAAGCAATGAGGATGCAAATTAACCTTGTAACAAACAACATCATTGTGTGACTTTAAAACATTCAGGTTATAGGAATTTGGTGTTTTTTTTTGACGAGTTGACGTATTATTTCTTGGAATGATTATGTACTATATAATAACTGCCGACTCTTCAGAAAAATAACACACTAGTCAATAGTTGCGATAAACCGCAAGAAAAAAACAATGTTGAAATCTTGATTGATGTTTACAAAAAAATGCTAACGGTAGACTAAAACGAATAGATAAGCTTAATATTTTCCGTTTACCTTGGTTATCTAATTTCAAGATATGATATATAAAATCTTGATTGGTCTGCTTAAAAATGGTAAAAACAAGGAACAAATAAGTTAAATATTATCCGCTTGTGTTGGTATTGTTGGTATTCAATGGAATGCATTGTCATTTCCTATACATGTACACCTTAAATAGGATTCATATGTATGTAACTGCACTATTTATACACACCAAGTCATGTCTAGCAACTATCGTCATAATCACTGCAAGATGTATTTTCATGGAAAAACGTTCACGGAAAGAACTCGTCAAACCGGAAATAATTATAAATGATTTTACCCTTCAAAAAATAACTCTGTTAACATGGTAGATAATAGTAGTGACGAGGTAGATATAGGTAGCTAACTCTATAAAAACTACCATATCAATGGATACTACCAAGGATATAGTCAGAAATGCTCTACAAGTACATAAAAAATATAGCTATTGTTTAGAATAAAGCTTAATGCATTAATAAAATCAACAGACAGAGTCATTAAATACTACCTTACTAGGTAGTTCTCTGTGGTGCTAGGTAGATCTCCCTAGTAATTTAACATGATAATCTACTTAGTCAGACGGTTATTTTTTCAAAGGGTATTACCTCCTGCCTAAAATATTGTAATTCTCGGTTTTTCGGCCTTCACAAAAAAAATTTAACTGTCTTCAACAGTTAAAAAACTCTTGAACTAGGATCATTTACTTTCTCTAAAAAACACTCACATACAGTAACCACCATCATTCATGGTCTAGCGCGTTTGAAAATCTAGGATCGAATTAAACAAAGTACCTTCCCTCTCAACTTCCTTAAATTTATCAATTTTTAAGTTAACTTAAGCCTGATTTCCTGTTGATCGTTATTCCAAAATCGCCGATTTGAAACGGTGTTTTGAATGCGTTATAAAAAAGTTAAAAAATCAACGATAAAATCCAAATCATGCTGGACCGCTATATTTCCGCTATTTACTACGTTGTGCGCAACGCAATTCGTAAATCTTCGCGACGAATTAAAATCGCAATAAAACAAATTTAACAAATTTTTCAACTGCAATTTTTTTTTGCATGTTCTAAAGCAAGCTACAACTCCCGGAAATATAATAAAACAACAAAAGGAGTGATTTATTTCTAGGCCCAAAAGATGTAAATTCTTGCCGCGGACAATGTTGCCTCTCGAGCACCCAAATTTAACGACCAAAATCAAAGTTGACCTCAGGTTATCTTTGACGATCAAAATCGTCAAATTTTTTAACGTCGAAAGTGACCCCTTTTCCTGTCAATCGTTGTGAAAATCGTCATTTTTCAAAATTAACGATCGAAAAGCCGATTCAAATCGCCGTTTTTTTAGATTAACAATCGACAGAAAAACAGGATTTACAAACACATCTGTATAGCCATAGAAATTTTCAGTTGTGTAAGCATATTTGATTTAATGTGTCATCAAATTTGCATTATATAAAGAGCTATCCTGATTAAAGAATGAATGAATTCGGTGGATTCATAATGCAGTGCGCCAACTATCGGTTTCCACGGACAGGTCAACTTCCAACATCGGGGTTGACATCGTGGCTGCATTTTTAAGTGTAGCATTGTGTGAATAGCATTCTGATGCTTCACAAATAAAAAACCATGGCGGGTGTAGGCCGCAGTTCAGCTCAAACTTTTGATGTTGACCTTTTCACATAAGGTACTGTGATTTCGGCCACCCCGCTGCAACCGCTAATTGGCGCACTCTATTTTGAATCCAACAAATTGAATTTAATTATGTTAATTCACAAACAAAGAAGACAAAAAATATGATGATGAACAACGCTGCAATTGTACATTGTACAATTGTGTGAGTCGTATGGTCGAGCGGTTAAGGCAGGGGAACCGTGAACCATAGCAATAACAACAGCATGGGTTCGAGGCCCGCTCGCACCATGGTTCCGGTGGTGGAACAAGTCTTCTGGGATAAGGATTATAAACCGTAGGCCCAGTGTACTCATACGCCTTGTGTGTACTATAAAGAACCCAGCCAGTACACCTTTCAAGACAAGTAGGGGTTACCCCGATGTACTGGTTTATAAAACCTGTTGTGGAGAGACGAATGGGCGCAAGTGAAAGTCAGTACATGCTGCATGACATGACGTGACCCTTAGGGGAGTAGAAAGTCATATAAATGTGTAACATCTAGTCCACAGCGCCTTGAGACTATAAAGTGTAAGGCGCTATATAAATCAAAAACTACAAACTACAATACTGTTACTGTAAAATAATTATTTTTTGTTATTATTTTGTGATTTTTTATTTATTTTATATCCCAGTAGGGAGTTTTTGCAACTTTACAACATATGATCAGGAATGAACATCAGCCTTTTGTATTTGTACGCTGATATATGCGTTAAAAATAACGTATCAACATTTTTTACCTACAAATCATTGTTGGTCATAGAATACTGATCCAACTGAGACAGATTTTAATGGAGTTTATCCCAAAAATGTTACAATAATGTATGACTAATCTGTTTCTATTATCAAAGTTATTGAAGTTGCAATAACTCCCTAATAATACTGAAGGAAACTCAATTTTATTTCATACATTTCATAAAGTAGTTTTAAGAATTATTTATTTGTATCAAATTCTTTTGAACAGTCATTTAGAGTGGGCGATAATCCAAGGAAGTAAATTAACGTCATAGGAAGGTAATTCGACAAGGGATTTATGCAATAAATGGAAGAGGTGTTTCTAGGAAGGTGGGAATGAGGATATAAGTTACTCAATTATATCAAAAAATAAAAATAGAACAACAATGAACACACCCGATTTGCGTAATTTAGAATAGAACTTTCGAAACGACACCCATTTTTTATTTTAATGTTTGTCATCAAATTTGCGCTAAAGACACTCTTTTTTCTGGCAGATTCATGGGGGCGGGCTTCGCGTTGCGTAGTAACTGTAATAACTCTCAAGTAACAGTAGAATGTTGTAATTTGTGGGGGGGGGGGGGGCTGTGAACCCTAGAACACATGCTTGGAAGAGAAAGATTAGAATTTTCTTACTTTGTTGGTGAGTAGGTTTCTCCTGAAGCCGATGGCGTTGATAGCTTAGCTTCTGCTGCGAACTGGTATACAATGAGAAGACACTGACGACATAAATCAATGACTCTTTCACAACACATGTACTCAATACCGGATATACTCTCCTTATGCTTATTGAAAATAGCATCCCATGAGGAACTGTAATTAAATGAACAGATTATAATGATACAATAATCATCTTGATGATGCCAAAATAAATGCTGAAATATTAATTTTCAACCTTATATTATGTAGTAATATTTATTGCTATATGACAAAAATATTAATTACATTGATAGAATATAAAACAAATCTTACAAAGAAATTAGAATATTTTATTCTAACTCAATGCTACTAATAAAGCAATAGATCCTTTTGGAGATGGTTGGAAAATTTAGAGCTGGTTTATTCAAATCAAATAAATTCTATTTTTAGGTTTGTCTTAAGCTCATTGATAGAAATAAACATTGGAATTTTATTTGTTACAAGTTACAGATTTATCCAATAAGCAAACTATCATTCAATAACAGATCTGAGATTTAGAAAAAAGAATGAGCTGTCAGTAAAAATCAAATTTGTATATCGGTCTATCCTTTAAGTACAGTTGACATAATACAAGCAACTCTACAGAGTTCAGTTTAGAAAGCATCAAATTTACATTATAGTCTAGGATTTGAGGAAAAAAAAGGCTTTCCATAAGGTCCTAGAGGAAAATTTGGGTAGAAGGTGTGAACTGGGTTAATGAGCATAATTTTGGTACATTGTGAATCCTATAAAAACCCAGTTTTTTACCTTCTAATTTGTACTGTATAAACAAGACGGTGGCCATGTTTTTTTAAAAACTTGATAACTTTGTATGCAATGACTAATCATGGAGAGTTAATTTTAATGTCAAATTGTTGGCAATATGAACATTTTATTAAGTAACAACAACTTTCGCAATGAAATAAAACTGCTGTAGGATACAAATTTAAAGGTTAATCCTTGTCTCATCAAAATAATAACACCTATGGAGGTGTCAGCCATATTTGATCTGAACATGAACATTTGAGAAAATCAGCTCAATGGATTTTTACTCCATAAAATGGAATCAGGTATTAAACTTTGTCCTTTTTGTGGACAAACCTTAAAATCTCTACTCCTCTCCAATCCTTTGATGGATCTGGTTAAAATTTGGTAGGTACAGTATATTCTAGGAATGTAGGTACATCAAACCTCTAGGCCTGATTTTTGATTTGGGGTCAATAGTTGATAATTTAGTGATTTTTAATGATTTTTAAAGGTGCTACACATCAGTGATCACATACAATAGGGCTCGCATTTCAACTTGCAATAATATCATCCAAACCGAGGCTATTCAGATATGGAATGGCGTCACTGGCTTCTATGCCAGATTTTCCTTCTCTTACTCACTTTTACTTTTAACTAGACTCAAACTTCTACCTACGACTCTTCATTCACTCGTATCTACACAAACACTGAATTTTATGGCCGAGCGGTTAAGGCAGGGGAACCATAAACCATACAAAAACAAAAGCATTGCACCCGCTCTCACCATGGTTCTGGAGGTGGAGCACACAGAACTATAAACCATAGGCCGTGTACACAAACGGCTCATGAGCACTTTAATGAAACATCTTTTGAGATGTAGGGGGTTACCTCGGGGTACTGGGGCAACCACCTTGCCATGCCATGGGCAGCTGAAGTAGCCTAAGTACAATCCAGTACTTGCTGCATGACATGACGTGACCCTTAGGGGAGTAGAAAGTCATAAGAATATGTAACATCTGGTCCACAGAGCAATGAGCATCTTCTAGATGGATACTGGCGCATATATAAATATACGTCATTATTATTAGTATTATTATTCAATGGACGTTCGATGTTTGATCACATTCCATGGAGTATAGCTCTATATGGGCTTGTTAGATGTTGGAACAGACAGACAGACAGACAGACAGACAGATGGAGATCATTATAACAATCTCTCAACAATGAGATTTGGGAAAATATAAAACTTACCTTGTATTTGAGGAAAAACAGTTCCATAGGCCTTGTCCATGACTCCAGAGAAGACGATTAAAAAGACGATAAAAGATACGCCACAATTTGAGGCATTCTATGTCAGGGCAGTGCCACGTTCGTTGAAGAACTGCACGTACATTTGATCTAACAATATCAATTACTTTACGACGCTTAATTGAGTCAAGCTTTACCAACCAGTATGATGCTATTCGAGGTTTATGGTATTTCCAATGTTCTTGAATCTGTAAAATAGGTAAATTATGTTGTTACAATTGCTCAGTGTTGATAATTTTACACAAATTGGTTAATTTATAAATTGCCGTTTCCCCCACCAAAAGAAATCATTGAATTTTTACACATTTTAAACATTTACTCCAAGTATTGAAATATACACAATCAGTTGAGATTCAGTATTTCAACATTAATTATGTCATCAACATTTCTGATGACAATTATTGTTCTCATAAGCACAAAACATCCAATGATGTTACATCCAACAATTAATACTATTGAAATTACTTTAATTGATTAACCAGACAAGTTCATCCAGAGCTCCTAGATATAACAAGGTCGACCGCATACCAGGTCCACTCTTTCACAGTGATTTTGGGGTGTAACAACTGAAAAAGAATGTTTTTATATTATAAAAAAAAAATGTAATAAAAAAAAAACAGTATTATGTTTCTCGCAATGGGAATCGAACTAAAGACCTTCACATTAGAACGGTGGTGGTGTCAATGGCTTAACTGATATTGCAACTAAAGCATGTAATAATTCTATTCTATAGTTCTATTTTAGAGTTCTTGATATTTTTACTGTTTTGCAGTGAAACATGTTTTTGGTTTTGCGCATCTAGAGGACACCCTAGGTTATAACTTTAAAAAAGTAGGATGAACATTTGTTGGAAATGGGGTCTAATGCTGGACACTTTTAAAATTGTGGTCACAACACGAGTTGTGTGGCCGAACGGTAAAGGCAGGGAACTGTGAGCCATAGCAATAACAACAGCATGGGTTCGAGGCCCGCTCGCACCATAGTTCTGGTGGTGG
>JAOTQE010094235.1:0-13053 GCA_025631205.1 Nesometra sesokonis
TTATATTTTCGGGAGTTGTAACTTGTTTCAGAACATAAAAGATACAATTATCTAACTAATATATAAAAATTGCAGTTCAAAAGTTCGTCAAATCTGTTTTATTCTGATTTTAATTTGTCGCGAATATTTACGAATTTCGTTGCGCCCAGCGTAGTAAATAGCGAAAATATAGCGGTCCGGCGTGATCTGAATTTTATCGTTAATTTTTTAACTTTTTTATAACGTTTCAAAACGGCGATTTTGGAATAACGATCGACAGGAAAAGAGGCTTAAGTTTTTAAAAAAATGTTCGCCAAGGCTACGCCATACCATTGCTTTTTAAAAATGTCATGGTGGAAAAAATGCACTAAATAATAATCGGAGAAGGCACAAAATCAATAGTGCCATCATTTTCTTTTAATCTTGCAGTCTGCAAAATTTGAAACAAATCAAATCAACCCTATAGCGAGGCGATTGCAATATGTGCTTATATCCCCCATCCACCTTAAAAAGGTTCATTTTTTTCAAGGTATAAAGGCCACCAGAAACAGAAAACCTGTAAAATATACTCAAATTGGACAAATAACCTTTTTTTCTTGTCGAAATGAAAACATAGATGACATGTTCTAAGGAAAAGTGGGAGCAAAATTTTGAAATCGCACCTCCCCATTTCAAATCTTGCCAATGGGCATGTAGAACTGTAGTTATCATGGTAAAAAACTTTGTCCAACAATTCCACCATAACCGCCACCACCTCAAACACAGGATAATCCAAAAGCCTCCCTCCTCAAAGTATTGTTCTTGGAGAGGCTAACAATTTATGCGTGAAAGAGGAGAAATAACCTGTTATTTTTTTGCTTTTCAACAGAGATCAATAGTTAAGCAGCCCATTTTTTGAAATGGATGTTTATTAGTAGCCATGTTCATACAGAATTTTATAGTGTTTATCTCACGTGACTTCCTTGAGCATTTGAAGTAAAAATGGTTCACATAAAAAGAAGATCATGATAATCATATGCTAATTAGCCACCTTTGCTATAACTTTGATTGGCTTAATTATGGAAGCTGAGGTTAAATAACAATGAACAGCAGTGACTGTTCGGAAATCTGTAAACAACCTACTAAATATACTGTCCTTGATTGGTTGAATTCATCTTATGAATTAATTTATCATGATAAACTTCCCAAGATCCTGATAATTATTGTGCTATAGAAGAACACATTAGCAAGGATTAACATGCTAAAGAAGATCATGATAATAGCTTCCTGGCGGGTTCATATAGAATACCATGATAATGAATATCACGATAAATTCTGAGTGTGAACCCAGCTAGTGTATTTTTTCAGCCCACAAATTAGTCCATTTTTGTTTGTAGGCCTTGAATTTAAACAAGGAACCAAGGCCATTTGCCTCTGGTGCCCTCCTAACTGGTCTCAGTGCCTTAAAAAAATTAACCATCATCAAGGTCACTTTGGCCTTCGAGCCCCTTATTTTCAGAAAGATAAAATTTGTACAAAACAACCTCTGGTACACTGTTGTACCCCTAAAAATCAAGCTAAAAATGGCCTTGCCCTTACCAAGCCCAAAATCCAAGCCTACAGTAATTACTACATATTACTGTGCAAACTATTGAAATTGAAAATTATCGAACACCATTAGACCAATTTTTATCATAGAAACTGAGTATACACAAAAGTACATTCACGATACTAAGCATTTCGAATATGTTTCTTTTATTCACTTGTTTAGTTTTTCTAGTTTTTTTTTTAATATTGTTTCTGTAGTTCTGGCAAAATAACTCAGTGAAATTAGAGGTCCATAGTTGTAAGAATTTTACTCTTGTAAAGGGACCTATGAATAAATATACTACTACCTTTTGCATTTAGTTCATTTCGTTGAGCTTCAAGTCTTCTTAAATTCTGTGTTTTATCATTAACCACAAGCTAAACAAACAATAAAATGGGTAATTGTAAATCATTAATTAAATTAAATTAGATTAAATTAATTAGAAATTATAATTAATTTCATTAGATTATATCAACAAATGTGGCAGGTCACGGCAAAACTTCCAAGTTATAGAAAGTAAAAATTGAATTTTTGATAAACCCATAGTACACTTTTCATAAGCATTAAAATGAGGGATAAATTATCAAAGATCAGACATTTATAACTGAAGTTATTGGACAAAATATACAAAAATTTCCTTTGCATTTCTTTATATGTTCTGTTGTTTATTTGCATTTATGTTAATAACTTCCTGTGCAACAACTTTTTGGTTTGCTATGACTAGCCTCAAATTAAAATTTAAGTTATTTTTAAACCAAACCAACCAGTAAGTTTCAATACAATTGAACATGGTTATCAATGGAAAATGGCTATTCACCCATTCGCCGTATGAATAATTGACAAAACATCCATCTGCGTTTGTAAACTCAGAAAGAGGCTTTTAAGCAGTGGCGGCGCCAGGATTTCCCCAACAGCAGGGCTAAGTCCCCCGACGAAGGTTCCCCGAGGGGGGGGGGGCTGTAGCCCCCCCCTTCGCCTGGCAGATATCTGCCAGGTATTTTATGTCTTGACCAAAAAAAAAATGATTTTATGATAAAATGTATGTATGCCTTAAAATTTGTTCATACCTGTAATTCTTCAATTTTTGTCATGTAGTACTGACGTATACCTACACCTTTGTTTGAGTCAACTTCCATCTTTAAAAAAGAATAATTGGTATTTTTTTACAAAGTAGGATAATATTAATATGGTCATAGTCTAGTTAGGTGTATTCTATTCTATATTAGGCCCATAAAAAAATTGTTAGTTTATCAGCCCAGCATGCATCACTTTTGCAGAAATCCAGATATTTTTTTTACACATTTTACTATTCAAACAATCTTTTTTTTTTTCAATCAAAACGATGTACACAACAAGGGATAAGCCTACTGTAGAATGGTAAATATTCACTGCAGGCTGGTGTGCTGTTATCTGCCTTGTATTTGCGTGGGTCTAAACTAACGATGGACGATAGTGAGATCACTACAACAGGTCGGTTATAGAAAAAAAACCTCCCATCCTTATCAGTTTTTATGCTTTGGTAGGGTGATAAACTAATACTTATTTTTATGGCGCCTTAGGCCTAGACAAACTTGCCAGGTTAGGGTGGCAAACCACAACACAAAGTGAATGGTAATGGTAGCATATGAAAGCACATTAGCGCCACCTAGGCCTAGGGTCAAGTAGTAGATGACAGTACTTTAATGACAGGCAATGCATTGACTGAGACAGACAAAACAAGTTTATTCAAATTTAGGCCTTCCCTCCTGGGAGGTCACTAGACTCTGAGCTGACTGAGTCTCTTACATACAGTGTCAAAGGTGTAGCTAGGCCAGGACTAGAAGGGTAAGTTTAGGTACTACCTACTAACCTTGTAGGCCTAACTATGCCTAGTCTAGGTCTACAAAAGATAATATAAAAAACACAGCATTATTTGCCTAGCCTAGGCCTAGCAAGGCACACAAGGCACGTTCCCAAATGATCCTGTTAACAATCGAGTGGTACTGGATCTGGACAATTACATTCATGATCTCGACTCGACAAAACGTATTTAGAAAAAAGAAAGCCTATCCTATGGTGACAGCAGAATCGTCCCAGTACCAGACTTAACTTTGACTTGAGTGAGAGAGTATAGTTTGAAAGATGTCAATGATAGTTTATACAAGGTACACTAAGATTATAATATGTGTAGTAACTATTTGTTTGAAAAAAAAAATAAAAAGGATATTAAATTTGTTAGTAACTACAGTTGAATCTCCTGTAAGCGGACACCCTCGGGTCCGAGAAAAGTGTCTGCTTACGGGAGGTGTCCACTTACGAGAATTTCGGCCGATTGAGGGCCACAGTTGTAAATTTATAAGCCTTTTTGCCTCATATTTCACGGCCTTCTCAACACAAATGACCTCTTAAATGTCTAGACACCGCATTCTATATTTTAATAAATATTATTTATCATTTTAAAGATTAGTTCAGTAATATGATTCTTAGCCATTACAGAATAAGGACGATTTTATACAGAAATTGTTATTTGTTTTACCGAAAAATCACTAAATTTTCCAGAATGTCCGCTTAAGGGAGGTAAATTAACGTACAAAAAACCAAATTTTAAGGCAAAAGTGTCCGCGTCTGCTTACGGGAGGTGTCCGCTTACGGGAGGTACCAAATGCACTGATTAGAAAGGAAGAACAAATGGGTCTTTGAATTAGTGTCCGTTATGGGAGGTGTCTGCTTACGAGAGTTCTCCGCACAGGGAGGTTCAACTGTATTTAATCTTCTTAAAGCAAAATTCATAGATAGAAAGAAGTAATGAAAAGGAATATGAATCCACAATATACAGTGATTAAAAATCATTGAATATTGACGAGTTACACCTCCCTGGTTTATCCTAGGCCTAGGGCATAACTAAACTAGGCCTAGGCCTAGCCTAGGCCGGGCCTAGTTAGCCCGGCCCTTGGATTTAAAAAACAAAAGACAAAGTGACATGAACACATTCAGACAACACATTATATAGACAAGACCCTAGACTATGCCTAGACAATAAGAAACAATTTTAACATTTTCTTTTGCTTACTATATAACTTTAAATTACAGTAAGGCAGCTAGGCCTACACAGATAAGTCACAACCCAACCGCATGCATCCAGTACCGCGGTAACGGCCCGGTATCCCATGCCTGTCTCTGGGCTGGAATCTGCCCGGCCAGCAAGAACGTCAATCAAAAGTGGTATTTAAATCATTTAAAATAATCATTTATTATCAATTTTACTTCTACTTAAAGCTAAATTCATATTTAACCATATAATATGTAACCTTATACAAAAGTGTTCTAATTCTACCAAAAAATCATGGAAAACAAAAGCATCTTCTATGTTATTAAATAAAAAAGTGCTTACCTCAGTGGCCGCCATCTTGAATTTTGCCAAGCATGATGGGATATTCGTAGCCTGTAACATATTCGTTGTTTTTGGCTGTCCTATTTTCAAGCGTTATGCATATAATTGTAGAACCGCTGAACGGTTACTTTAAGACTAAGTAAAATAATAGACTGACGAAATCAACAGAGGGATTCGTACAGTTGGCAAAAAGAGAAGTCCGAGGAAGGTTTGTTTTCCTCTTTGTTATGACGAAAAAATCAGTAAATAATGTAGAATATAAAGTAAAGTATAGTCAAAAAGAGGAACATATGGTTGAAAAACCTTTTTGAAGTATATTGAGTACTTAAAATAAAGAGAATGTCGTCTACAATAAACCGTACGATGAGGAAATGGAGGCCTCTGATTTCAATATTGATAGGTGCTAGTGTTGGGGTGACCCTCAGCTTTCTCTGTTCGCCTTTGGTGAATTCGAGTTGTGGTGTTGAGAGGCTAACTCATATAGGCCTAGGATCAAGCAGAAAGACCTATTCACTTTACGGTCTGGATGGCAATGGAAACCCAATGGACGATGAAGAATTTCAACCAGTTTTAATGACGGCTCATAATCCACCAGAAAAGAAAACTGTCAAACGTAACAATCTCATTCGCTTCCGATACGTTGCCCCTGAACTTCAAATAAAAGATAAAATATTTATTGCTGTTGCCGTATCCCATGGCATGGATTTAAATTCAATGAGTGTTGCAATTAATAAAACAATGGGCCACTTGGTTCCAAAAGTAGTGTTTTTTACCAATTCTCAAGTAGAATCACCATCACCACCTGGTATGCAAATTGTCCCATTCTCAGTTGAACAACCAATCATGCATACGTTCGAAATTTGGAACTATATATTTGATCATTATTCAAACGATTTTGATTGGTTTATGCTGATACAAGACGATGTTTATCTCAATGCCGATCGATTGATGAGCTTTATTAACCACATTAGCATTGGACGTGACATGTATATGGGATTACCGACCAGGGAAGTCGACATGGGCTTTACATATTGCAGAAAAGAAGCTGGTACGGCACTTCAGATCTATCTACAGTATCTATCTTTCATCATAACTTTAACTGTTTATCAAAACTTCTGAAATTTAAAATAAGGCCAAATAAAAAAATACTTCATTAGTATCTCTAGGCCCTCTAGAATTGTTGGCCCGTCTCAATTTTTTTACCTGAAAATTGGATAGTAGGCCTAAATCTTAAATTTATGACACAATATAACATTTTATAATAACTTTTTATAATTAAATGAACAAATACAAACATACCAATTTAAAATTGTGGATTTTGGTAGCAATGGAAGATGTTTGAAGTGATTTTTTAATAATAATTTTGTGGGGGCCTGGTCATAACTACATGAAACGGATTGTACATTATTAACTCGGCCTCTATAAACCTTATTCTGCATATGCAGAAGAAGTTGCTTCAACTCAAAAAAAAAAGAAACAGAAACTCCGCCTCAGCATTGTTTGGCACAAAAACAGAAAAAAAACAAAGAAAGTTTTAAGATAAATACCCCTTTACAATACTCGCACATATTTTTGTGTTGCTACTTTTTTATTATTGTTAAGCGCATTGAGGCATAATAAAAGCCTAAATTATTATTAATCTTAAAAGTAAAATAAAACCTTCCGCCCCACCTGCTTTTTTTCAAAACCATGTGACACTAAATAAGTTATTTTTTTATCTGGCCTTATTGAAGTCATTCAAAAGTATTTTTACAGGAGAATTACTACTATTGTACTAGAAAGTAAACATGTTTAAATATTGTACTAAACTAAACCACAAGTTTATTTATTAAATAATATCATATTACTGTATGTAAATAACAAAATAATTGTTGCCCAATACTGTATAAATCTGAGTTGATTTAATTATTCATACAATATTTTTTAATATTCTGGCTAAATACAAAAATTAATCCAGGAAATTCTAAATAAGAAATACTGTACACTACACCAAAATATTTTAGAAATAAAAATGCATAACATTATCCTGAATTTAGACAAGGCCTATATGATTTTTTTAATAAAAATGCACAAAAATAGAGGCTAACTAAAAAAAAATAAAATATATTTACCCAAATTTTAACAGATGGTAGTTGTGCTATACTTGGGCAAAAATCTATTCTTTTTAATCATATTAATAGGCTTCCATTATTATCACAATGTTTAAATACAATTATTTTATATGGTATGGTGTTTAAAACATAATATTCATCAATAACTATTGTGTTTATATTTTATACTGTATTCAGGTTATATCATTTCTCGGAATTTGTTGAAAAGGTTTGGACCAGATATTGGGGATTGTATTAAGACATCGTTCAGTAGTTTGCCTGACCTAGAGGTGGGCCGGTGCATACATCAACATACAAGCCAACAGTGTACAAGCGTTTATGAGGTACAGTATAATAACTCATTCGGCTATTTTTCTGCAGAAAAAAAATTTATAAATCATCACGATAAAAATTATTCGATAAAAGTGTTACTGAAACGGGTGTTTCACCTACAGTATTCTATCGAGGGGATCAATAATTATCCAATTTTATTGTAATTATCCGATGTGATAATTTTTACCTTTATTTTTGTGATGATTTCACCCTGGTGCCACATGAGGAATAGCGAAATCACCAAAAATTCACCGGAAGGTAGTGACCTAAACAGGAAGAAACAATACATTGGTATACACTGAGTTTGCATGGTTGCATTTAAAAAAAATTTAATTGATTAGATGATATTTTATCAGATAACTTGGAATTCCTGTGTAAACATGGCCTTAGATATCACATCTATCCAGGCTCACAGAAATATTGTCCTATGTTTAAACTTGATTTGATTGGATGATATTTTATCGGATAATCTGAAATTCCAGGCTTACATAATCACTTGCCGAACGTCCTAGAGCGACCAAAATTTGATGCTTTGTTGCCCAGAAGCCAAATACTTAAAACCATCTGCCATAGATCTTCCCATTTCCACATGAGTGGTAGATCCAGAAATTTATGAAGGGGTCCCAAAAGTGTATGTGTTTCCAGTTTTAAGTTTGACAGCAAAAAAATATTCTTTTCCTTACTTTGCATTTATTTACTACACTACACTATTTTCACATGCTCGTGTGCTGGTACACCAGACCCCACCACCACCTTACACATGACCAGTGCAAAATATTGTGCACAACAAATAATATAATACCATTGCATCCCATAAATTTGTTAAATCCAGGAGAGTGCAAATTTGCTGTCCTCAGAATTTTGGGAAAATCTAATCACAATCTTCAATGGACTAAATTATGGAGAGATGTGAATAGCACTCCTGGATAAATTATGTCATCATCATTCCTGATGATGACATAATTTATGTCGAAATATTGAATCTTGTCACGATGGCGTGTATCTCATTGCTTGGAGTATGCATTATACTTTCTTTAAGTTGATTAGTGGACCTTTCGGATTTTAGTACTATATGGGCATCTAAAAGTGAAATTATATGAACAACAATGCATTGATTATTTATTACAAATAAAAAGTTGTTTACTGTTACATTTGGTACAATTATTGACAACCGAACCTTCAAAATACCATTTCGTATCAAAATATATGAACGACATATTTTTGGTTTATATTGCTAATTTATCAAAAATCCTGGAGATAATAATGAAAAACTCCAATTCCTGGAGAAAATTGGGTATTTCCTGGAGCCCGGGAGATGATGCAAAATTCCAGGAGACTCCAGGCTAATCCTGGAGACTTGGGAGCCATGGGACTGTAATACCTTTTTGGTGCTGTAATTAATAATTATATTTTTATTATTAGAGTTCAGTCTTCAGCAGCTACAACTATGAAGGAAAATCGCTTGGAGAGTTAGAAATGAACGACGCCCACATGAGGCATGCAATCACTGTCTACCATGTTGCCGAGGGACGATCCATCTACCAACTGCACAAGTTCTTCTCCGAAGTAGCTATTAACGAGACAGAAATCGAAATTGAGAAAATCAAACGTGAAATTGAAAGGGTAGTGCCGGATACACCAGCTGGCAAAGATGGTTGGACGTGGCCGACCGGTGTCAATGGACCTTACAACCCAACTTCAAGATTTGATATCATTGGTTGGCAGTATTTTACAACAACACATATATATGGCTTGTCGGAGATAAACCCAAAAACGCAACTTGTTGGTCCCGACAAACAAGATATTGATGAGATATTGAGCACGGCAATGAATAAGTTGAATTCCGATTACAGTGATACGTTTACTTCCGGGGGACGGTTGGTGAATGGTTATCGCAGGTTAGATCCAACACGAGGCATGGAGTATACATTAGATTTACAGTTGCAGACAGTAGATAAACAGACGGTTCAGAAACGAGTTCGTCTTCTGCGTCCATTAGGACCGGCGGAGATCATCAACATGCCATACGTGACGGAGTATAATCAAGTGATGATTATCATTCCAGTCACAATCAACGACAGAGAACAGTTGAAAGTCTTTCTGGAATCATACGCATCCGTATGTCTCGAAACGCATGATAATTCTGCTTTGATGCTCATTTTCATCTACACACCCGCCGAAGCTCGCGTCATGGCACAAGATGATATATACAGCAGTATAAAACAGCTGGTAACTCATTATGTGAGAAAATATTCTGGCTCTCGTTTATCATGGATTAGCGTCAAAACAACAATCCCGTCCCCTATCGCGATAATGGATGTCATATCCGGTAAGCACCCACCTGAAACATTGTTTTTTCTAAGTACCGTTAATGCAGAACTATCACAAGAATATCTAAACCGCGTTCGGATGAATTCCATTCTCGGTCATCAGGTGTTCTTTCCAATTCCTTTCTCACAATTTGACACCAACATCATCTATAAGGATGCGCCAAACCCTGGTAAAATTGAAGTCTCAAAAAATGTGGGACGATTTGAGAACCTTTTGTATGAACATGCAAGTTTTTATAACTCGGATTTCGTAAGTGCACGCCAAATTTGGGACGAGAAACACCCCGGTAGTAGCACGGATCACATCCAGTCCGACACGGACCTATTTGAGATGTTTTTAGCAACAAAGTTACACGTCTTCCGAGCTGTAGACCCAGCCCTCAAAGAACGTTACCACGAGAGGGTATGTCAGCCAACGCTTCGGGAAGATCACTACCAGCGGTGCTTAGAGAGTCGTGCTGATGGCTTAGCATCTAGACAGCAACTTGCCATGTTGGTCTTTTCGCAAAACGAAAAAGATAAATTATCAGATTAATTAAACCATGCAAAGCTCGCAGAATCATAAGATATGTGTTTGCCCTCGGGCAACTTTTTTGGAGAGATTGTCCCATTCAAATTTCACTTGCCCGGAGACAATCATACTATAGTATGTTAACAGTGAAAAGTTATACTTTACAAACTGTGATAATTGCCCATGAGGCTGTAATGTATAAAATTATGGTTGCTCGACACAATTATGTTTTAACACTAGACATCAGGATTCTGCGAGCCTTGCGTTATATTTATATTTTTACAACTGTTTAAAATAATTTTAGAAATAAAAAAAAAAAAAAAAATTAAAAATTATCCAATACTGTTAGTGTTATAAGAACACACTACTGTATTTTTTGTAGGTTGTGTGTGTTGCTTCGATACTGTATTTTTAGATGTTATCTTGTAAATTTCATTGATTCTCCATTGGCAATAGTGCATGCAACAGTAATTTTATAAACAGTATATTTTTGTAATGAAATTGTCTTAAGATATAGAATACCTGTACTTGTTTTAATGCACCATGCGCCATATGTGTGAATTATACAGTACCAGTACAGCATTTACATCACATACAGTACACTGCTCAATGAGCCATGAAAAACATGCCAATATTCAATATTTTGACATACATTATGCCATCATCAGGTTTGATGATGACATAATATATATCAAAATATTGAATCTCTTTACTGTTGCTGACGATGACATGATTTATGACAAAATATTGAACCTATTCATTATTGAATAATAATGTTTCAATATGTGAACGAAAACAAATTATCCAAACCTGTTTGTTATCTACTCATCATTGGGCTTAAATTTATTTACCCGATTTGTAAAAAAATTGTAAAACAGGAAGCGTACACTATCACCTAACAATGTCAGGGCCGTACTAAGGATTTGAAATGAAGGTGGTGTGAATGAAGGACGATAATAGGTACTTTTCGCTAAAATATGTTAACTTTAATGGATGATGTCATAACTTATTCAAAAGTTGGCGGAGTTGCGTTAACAACTACGGTAAATTCCAGATTTAACATGCTTTGGAGAATGTTAGTTAGGTTTTTACGCAAGTCTGGCGCATTTTGATTTGTTTACAAAAGGGGCGGAGCTAACAATATATGATGGGTACTAAGGTTAGTGTTTACATGTTTTACCGAAATCTACCTAATGTCAAAGAGGAACCCTTAATTTGCCACCTTTGAGGGGTTTTGAGTGTTATTGATACGAGTTAATTTCCATGGGGGTGGAAGTGGATGTTTTTCATTTGGAGGGTGGGAGGGGTAGTGCATAGTATGTACCGACACCCTCACCACTCAGTATGGTCCTTTCATTGAACTGGTGTCTCCTTCGTATGCTTCTTGTTATGTTTGTAGATGTACAGTAACTTATGAAGTCATCACTCCCAATGACCAAAAGTCTTGTATAAACATTTGTTAATTGCACCGTAGCTCCAGTTGGCACATGCACCTGACGGGCCTATTTTTCCATTGCCTTCCGAAAAGTTTCATTTCTTTTTAATCATTCATTTTTATTTATTGATTTTCTACATAGGCCTATTTTTTTTTAAAAAGTTTTATAATAATTACTGTCTATAGACATTGA
Source organism: Nesometra sesokonis (assembly GCA_025631205.1). NCBI lineage: Eukaryota > Metazoa > Echinodermata > Crinoidea > Comatulida > Antedonidae > Nesometra > Nesometra sesokonis. The sequence goes on from JAOTQE010094235.1 coordinate 11,809, forward strand.
TGGTGGAAGAGGCTGTATAAAATTTAATCATGACAATCAAATAAACTGTAAGTTAGAGCATCCGTTTATAGGGTGATTTGATTATTTTTCCACAGCCATTATAAACCAACTACTAAATTATATGTACTTATGGTTGACAAATATTATGTAAAACAATGAATTTCATAGCTATTTTTCAGATTTTATGATGTGTATATATTGAGTTTTATATTATATTGAACCAGACTTTATAGAATACCAATTCTATGTTGGGCTTTGCCAATGTTTATATCTAGACATGCCCTGGTCAATAAATGATTCTGGTGTCAGATTTGTAATAAATAAATACACAATAAATATTTACATTGTTTGCTTGATAAAACAAGTTATAAAGATGTATTGTCACCTGAAAAATGACAAAAAAATGATTTTGGAAATCTGTAACTTGCTCATTTTTAAGAAATATGTATTTCACTCACAATTACAATATTAAAAATAAACATTTACCCATAATTTGATAACATTATAATGCTAAAAGTGAGCAAAAATTTATCAAAGGCTGGCAGCCTTTATATATTTTGGCTGTTTGTCAGTGTAAAATCTATTAAACAATTTTAAATACACTAATTTGTATTCTCAAATTCTTTAATGTTACTTTAACATGAGCAAGTTGATTTCAAAATTAATGGTAATGACTTTGGTAATTTCCAAGTGACAATATATCTTTAAGGTATGAGTCACTTTAGACTTCACATTTTGGTGGTTATCTCAATTTGATCTCACCTACGCTGTCACTCATTTGTGGTGAGACCTCACATTATAAGTCACTTTTAACTTCACATTTTGGTGATTATCTCAATTTGATCTCACCTATGCTGTAACTCATTTGTGGTGAGACCTCACATTATGAGTCACTTTTAACTTGACATTTTGGTGATTATCTCAATTTGATCTCACCTATGATGCGACTCATTTTGTGGTGAGACCTTACATTATGAGTCACTTTAGACTTCACATTTTGGTGATTATCTCAATATGATCTCACCTACGATGCGACTCATTTTGTGGTGAGACCTCACATCATGAGTCACTTTAGACTTCACATTTTGCTGATTATCTCAATTTGATCTCACCTATGATGTGACTCATTTTGTGGTGAGAGCTAACATTATGAGTCACTTTAGACTTTACATTTTGGTGATTATCTCAATATGATCTCACCTACGATGCGACTCATTTTGTGGTGAGACCTCACATCATGAGTCA
>JAOTQE010094235.1:13153-26656 GCA_025631205.1 Nesometra sesokonis
TTTGCTGATTATCTCAATTTGATCTCACCTATGATGTGACTCATTTTGTGGTGAGAGCTAACATTATGAGTCACTTTGGACTTCACATTTTGGTGATTATCTCAATTTGATTTCACCTACGATGTGACTCATTTTGTGGTGAGAGCTAACATTATGAGTCACTTTGGACTTCACATTTTGGTGATTATCTCAATTTGATTTCACCTACGCTGTGACTCATTTGTGGTGATACCTCACATTATGAGTCACTTTAGAATTCATATTTTGGTGATTATCTCAATTTGATCTCACCTACGATGCAACTCATTTTGTAGTGAGCCCTCACATATTTAAAAAGATTTTTTGTAAACTTAGTAGCTCCGTCCACATTGACCCTAAAATTGCCATGTATCATTAATTTATATTTTACATAACTACTGTATAATCATATATTTATATATTCACCCAACATGATGCAACCTCCATTATGTGTATATTCCCATTAGTAATTTGTCCAGTTTATCACAAGAGATTATAGGATGAGTTTCCACATGATCGCTTAAACTGGGCACTCACTGTGTCGTGCGATGGTCGCATGACTAAACCATCGCTCACTTTGTGTGTGGTTGACAGACGCAATGACAGTCTTCTACTTGTCGGCCGATGGTTTTTTCAGTGATTCAACAGGGAAATCACAAAAAAAAAATCGGCCGACAAGTAGAACACCCGTATTCTTGAAATCGACTATAGTTGTAGTTCGAACTAAAACTTAAAAAGTGACGTCATTTCATATTCTTAAAACCAACTACGACTAGAACTTCAACTAAATCAAGCGAACCTCGACTAAATCGCAGCCCTGTAAGGCCGATTTTTCTAGCCTTAAAGAGGGTAGACTAAATCACCGACTAAATCAACTTTGAACAATATTTTAAAGTTATTAATAAACAATTTATTTTTAAAATTTATTTTAAAACTGCAACTTGTTATATCTAAAATTGATTAGCGAGGTCGATAATTATATAGAGCCTCTTAAATATGATTAAAATTGTGTTTTGGCAACCCTACAAAAATCTCAAAATACGTTTAATTAAGTCTGACTTGAGTTAGTCGAAGTACAAACTTCAACTAGAATGGTATTTGAAGTCGAAGTTGCAACTAAAACTATTTTAAGCCTAGTTCGAACTACGACTATAGTGGGTTTTAAGAATACGGGCGTTAGTCAAAATATGTATAAGTCAAATTTATTTTTCATGCCAGGATCATGAGTTTTCCATTAACAATCTCTCAGTCAAAGTCAAATTTTTTTCTAAGTCGAAGTTTTTTGAATGCCATTTGGTTTCGACAAGTTTGACTGTAACATAGTTGTTTTCTATTAATAATTCCATTAGAGCACATTTAGATGTAAATTCTTATGTCATCATTTGAAATTATTTTTAACTTGATTTATACCAACTTTAGCATTTACACGTTGATAACGTATGTCCCTAAGCCATGCTGCTCTTATTGATTATAGAAAAGCTATGGTTTAATTGACATTTAAGAATCTCTGTCAGGTGTGAGTTATTGATGAAGTAAACTTTATATTATACATTACTGTATGTGCATAACTATGACTTTCTATCTATCATTTTAAGAGATATATTCCATTGATGAATAATGTATTTTATACTTTATTAAAATATATGAATATAGGTTTATCTAAATTTATTGGATTATTTTTGCACAGGGTTACCGGCTGCTGATAAAGTTCCTTATTCTAAACCTGAAACTGATTCAAATTCCTCTGCAAAAGGTTTTATTTGATAATTATAAAATTGCTGTGCTTGTTTGATTGCACGATTAATATAATTGTTCAGTGGCCTTAACTAATATTTTGTTTAAATCGTCATTGTCATCATAATTTCTGTCATCATCGTCATCGTTACCGTCACCATCATCATCATCACCATCATCATTATCACCATCATCATCATCATCTTCATCATTATCATCATCATCATCGTCACCACCACCACCACCACCATCATCATCATCATCATCACCATCGCCATCATCGTCGTCATTTTCATCAATCATGATCATCAACATCGTTATTGTCATCATCAACAACATCAGCATCATCATCAACATCATCATTATCGTCATCGTCATCATCAACATTAGTTTATACACAAATAAATATATACACTTCTAATTTAAGCTTTTCATTTTCGAAAATAGATTGGAACTCTTTCATAACACGACCTAACAGTTTTAGGTTCATTGGAATTGTCTTACCCCCCCCCCCCCCTTAATAGCATACAAAGTTGGTAAAAATAATTTGTTCCAGGGAATTATGTGGAGTACTGCTGTGTTCATTTGCAAGACACTTTATCTTGTTGGATTTATCCACCCAGAAGTGTAATTTGGTACAGTGAGAAATAAGTACCATATGTACTGATTACATTCCATATGCATTTGATACAATGAATGTGGCTTAGAAAGCTTGGCAATGCTATATAAATATCACTTATTAATATTTGTTTGTAACACACCATCTAACAATTAACCAGTATAAAATAGAAGATTGTTTTTCATGCATGGATAATTTACTCAAGCACCATCTAATAGGTTCTACTAACTGTTATCCAACCCTGACGATTCCTAACATTTACCATTAAAACATTTCATAAAGCCAATGTATTTCCATTCCAATTTGACTTGAAACACTACAGTGTAAACAATGCTGTAATAGAGTCGCAACTAATCATCAATATAATATTATATATATGTAGTTGTCGGGCGTAGATCAAGGGGTGGGGCACCTCAGGATACCTTTTCTGACTTGCCAGAATATTATTTAAAGCAGAAAAAATTATTTTTGTGCACTTTGTGTCCTTTAACTATGCACCAGAGAGCATCTGTAAGGAAACATTTTCCTAGGATCATAGACGATCCATGGACCCACACTTATTGCAATCAAATTGCAAATTGTTAGGTTTGGAAAAGTTAGCTTTACTTAGCTTAATATAAATGCATAATTAGTACTTCAGGCCTAAAAAGCAGTATCTTGCCCAAGCCCGACCAACTTAAAATTCAGCTTTTCTGAATTTCCATATTTCCAATTTTATAGCTAAATACATAAAAATATCATGTAATTGTAAAGAATACATAAAATTATCCCAAAAAATGTAAAAATTACCTAAAATTATCACAAGATTTAATGAGAAAACAAAAAGAAGATTGAATATTGCAAATACAGTGACAGGTGCCTATATAGAAAAAAAATTCCAGACTGACCTACCCAAATTTTCAAAAATGCTGTACTTCAGTAACATATTTTTCTACAGTTGAACCTCCCTGTGCGGACACCTCCCGTAAGTGGACACATCCCATAATGGACACTAATTCAAAGACCCATTTGTTCTTCCTATCTAATTAGTGCATTTGATACCTCTCGTAATAATGATTTTACAACTTTGGCCCTCTATCGGCTGAAATTCTCCTAAGAGGACACTTTTCCTGAGGATGTCTGCTTACGGGAGGTTCAACTGTATGTAGGCATAATCTATATGAAATATTTCTAAAATTACCTTTTGCTACATTTTCAGGAAAACCAAAGCCACCTAAAAAGCCAGATGTACCGATTCCCAAGAAACCAAAAACTAAGAAAATTATCAAGAAAGAAAAAAAGAACGTAGAGAAGAAACCAAAGAGTAAAAAGAAAAGTGCATCAGAAAAAGAAAACAATGAAATTGAGAAGGAAAATTTACCAATAGAAAAGGTTGGTTATTGTTATTTATTAATTAAATTAATTTTTACATTTACAGTTAAACCTCGATGTGTGGACCCTTCATAGGACACCTCTCATAAGCAGACACTTTTCTCAGACCTGACGGTGTCTGCTTACGGAGTTTCAACTGTATTAAATTATCAATTCACATTAATTAACTTAATATTGTATCTGTTAACTAAGTCAAATTTCATAATTACAGGGATAGTTTTTTACTTTCGCTGAAGCTTTTCATAAAATATGTATCATACTATCTTTTTAAAGTTACCTGTTTTATTTCATTGAATAAATGCAATTTATCTTTTTGTGAAGATGTTATGGTCCTTGATAAAGAATCAAATTTGAATTTGGAGTCAGAGGCAGTTTATGTCTCAGCTGAGGAACCTCATGTGAATAAAGGAGGTGGTCTAAGACATAACCTCAGTCGTATCTATCGAGCAGCAATCTGAACAATTCTTTGACATCTGAATAGAGACCAGCCATTTGAACTGACGAGGCATCTTTGATGCGATGTGAAACCATTTTCAACTAAGTCCAATTGATCAGTTTTTAATATCTAATTGTCATGTTTTAGTTCATTGTGAAGTTTTTTTTAGACTGGGTGCAAATTATATATTGTATAAGTGTGTTTTGTAAATGAAAGGCTCTTGATATAGTTAACCCAATCCTACCCTTTTACAGCATAAGTATAATATTCATATTTCATTTTAGAAGGACGAAGAAGCACTACCTGTTGAGAAGGAGAAAGAGAATGGCCAGTCTCCTAAAGAAGATGTCACTACCAATGGAGTTGCATCACCAGACATGATGTCTATTAATCAGTCTGTTTCAGCAATGTCTTCTGAGTCTCCTGAATCACCTCAGTTCATCATTATTCGTGATGTAAGTCTTACATTAGACCTAAAAACAAGAGCGACCGCTCACCAGGTCCGCGCTTCCAAAGCGATTTCGGGATGTTAATGCATTTTCAATTATTAATTACTATAGCACTATTAGACCACGTCGCATGATTTTACGTTTAAAGATTTGCAGAAGAAAAATGTTTGAAAGAGCAAAATTAAGATAAAAAAAATGTTTGAATGTTCCGCCGAAGACAATAGCCACGGCCTACCATGGTGGGAATCGATCCCACCTTCGCTTTTGTAGAGCGGTTAGTTAAAGGATGTCTTAACAACCGAGCTACTCATATGCTTCTTGAAATTAACCGTATTTGACACTACTTGACGAAATACGTTTTTGGTGTTGTGGGTGTAGGGGACACCTTGGGGTGTAACTTAAAAAAAGGGCAATGAACGTTTGTTGGGAATGGGGTTTAATTTATGCCTACAAAATTTCAAGCATGTCCGTTCAAAACTGGCGACGCTGGACGCTTTTAAAGTTATGGTCGCAACGCGCGGACCTAATTAAGTGTTCCAAAACTAAGACAGCAATTTCAAGAAGATTTCATTCTGTAGGGTCTACAGTGGCCTTGTACATCAATTGTGTTTTTTTATCTTGATGCCATACAAATTATCAGATTTGGGAGAATTGGGTTTGAGTCCAACCTGAGAAAGTTTATAGTTTATGTATTTTTTTTGCAAGGATTCTCAGCTCTATTGATATTTCAGCATATTTTACGTTAGATCATATGAAAACAAATTCTTTCTTTTTTTTCATTTAATTTAATTCTTACATAAGCAAAATCTCCAAGGCTAATAAATTATGTACCTTGAATAGTCTGGCGAGAATGGCTAGACAAATCTAATCCATTTTTGTCTGTATAATTATGTTTTTCAGTATCTCGTGTTGTTGCCTAGGGGAGACTTACTGGGCTGCTAAATTTAAATAATAAGACACTTTATCCACGTTGCCTCTCTCCACCCAGGAGTATAAGTGGGTACCTGGGAGGTACAAATGCCATATGCGCTGATTGCGGCTGCAAAATTATGGAATGGATTGTATTCCATAGGTGTTTGTTTCAATGACTGGGGATAATAATTTTGAAGCGCTTAGAGGCCTTGGCAATAAGCGCTATATAAATGTCACATATTATTATTATTATTATTATTAACATTATTCTATGTATCCACTCAGACAAGTTTAGTGTGGTTTTGGGGCCACTCTGTTTCCACCATTAGCAGGGGTCGTCCTTAAGGGTTTTTAATTTTCCAATCGGGCCAGCAAATCAATTTTATTACTGGCCCGAATTCAATTTTACTGTCCATCATGAATAATGTAAAAGCAGTCTGCCTAGAGTCTTTGTAAGTGGAGGAGAGTACCAAAATATGTTCTGTTCTATCTTATTTATAATTAAAGTAATAGTAATAGTGTTTTCTGCCTTTTGCATGAGAAAAGTAAATATCTCAAATGTGGTTGGCATTCGGGCAGTTGGCTGTATTTTATTACATATGCTTTTTACTTTATACTAAAATCCTTTTTTATTTTCCTGACATATTTATAACCCTCTTTATGTGTTTCCTTTTACTTTTTACCCCACTTTTAGGAGTTTTCAGATTCTGAATCTGAGGAGGTATTTTTTTCATTTAATTTATATTTTTTTGCTATTGTGATGTGTGATTTTATTTGCAAATGTTGTAATTTTTTATTTATTAATTTCAAAATGTACTTTATTTTTATGTTTGATTTTCCTTGTAAAACTGGTTTAATTTTTTTTTTGTTTTTTGGTGCAAACTTTGTATTTAGTTGTTTTTATTTGTGTATTTTTTAAGAAATATAGATTTTTTTTTTAAATTGTTGCACTAGGTTGATGTGAGATGTTTGGTCATTAACATTTGGTTTATTAACATTTACCCTAGTGTTGAAATAATAGCATTACTTGCATGGCACAGACTACTAAATACGCTTACAATTGTTATTTACATTGTCATCATCATTATTTTTAGCTCTGAGGATCTGTAGGAGAATTACTTGTCTGGTTAGAACTTATTTCTTTACCAATTTTTCATTGTGCAATAATAATGATGATGATGATGATGATGGTGATGATGATGATGATGATATAAAAACTATCATGTCAAGGGGTACTACCAAAGATATTGTCAGAAATGCTCTACAATTATACATAGGAAAATACAGCCATTATTTAAAATAAACCCTTAAGGCATTAATAACATCAACAGGCAGGGTAATTATATTTTACCTTACTACGTAGTTCTTTGTGGTGCTAGTAATTTAACATGGTAGATCTACCTCAAAGGGTGCTATTTTTTCCAAAGGGTAGAGCTAGATTTTAAAAAGATGAGTTTTCAGGGAAGATTTAAATGCAGAGATGAAAGACGACGATATCCAGCATTGGCATTACTGTACATTCATTAATAGTAGTACAGTGTTTTTATTTAACGGTGGGGGTTTTCCTTCCAAGTAATTACTTGTGGCTTCAAATATTTGGTACTTGGACTGCCACAAAAATTTTGAACATGTCAAAAAGACAAAAAAACGTGGAAAGCTCTCACTAAGCTACAGAAAATCTGGAAATCTAAACTCCAAAGACACATGAATATTAACATCTTTCAAACATTAGACGCGTCACTACATGTTCATAGTTCTGAAAAATGAACCTTGACAAAACAACTTGAAAGAGGTTTGGGTATATCAGATTACTGAGACCTGTACTACATGCTAGCTGGAAAGACAAGGTACCAAACAAGGATATGTACAGAGATATTTTCAAAGCCAACTCAGAAATGAGAGACCACAGATTCAGTGCTGCTGGCCACTTTTATCGAAACCAGGATAAAGTAGCAAACGGATTTCTACTTTGGGCTCCCAAACATGGATCATCAGGTACCCAGCATAAAACATATGTATAGGTTCTCCTTGAGGATAATAATAATAATAATAATAATAAAACACTTGTAATGCGCCAATTCCAAAATTAATGATCAAAGGCGCAGATTGTATAGCCAGTGCAACTACAATAGAAAAAGGATGATAGAAGAGAGTAGTTATATGGATTGAAACAAATACGTTTTCAGGTTTGTTACTGGTACTTGCTACTGGATACTGGTCTTGATAACACCACAGAACTTGCATCTCTAATGGAGGATTGCAGAAGCTAGAAATTTTGATATGCCTTTGTCAGCACCTATAAGAGGTTCTTTTCATTGATAAAGCCATGAACTTTGGTCTTCTATCGGCCAAAATTATTGTAAGGGCCACCTCTTGTAAGTGGACAGTTTTCCCAGACCTGAGGAAAATAGAGAGGTTCAACTGTAATCATTCATTCTTTGATTTTAACTTCAAGTAAAAATCGTATGAAACTGATTTTTCAACTTGTGTTCAACATTAAAAAAATATTTAATCTTAGGCTTCATTTTTATATACTGTGCATGGATTTTGATCATCTTTTGAATTTCATTTTATCATCCATTTCATCAACTTTGTTTGCCATTTTATACAATGAAAAATGTAGGATACCTACTGTATCCTCATTTACATAAATACATGCTTACATCTTGTAACAAAGCTTGGACTTGAGCGACATCAGAAAAAACTTAGATAAAAACAGAGCCAGAGGACATGCTTTGTGTATGTGTGCTGCGTTTTAATTTACCTTTCTTTTAGGTGCATAATGTGTTTCATAGTTCATTTGACTTCCCTGTTGGCTGTTTTGATAAATTTAAGATGAGTCTGTCCCATGTAACCTAGTGTACGTGTTTTGCATTTGTTGCGTTGTGTAACTTAAGCTCAATCTAAGCTGTCAAATTGTATTTAACAAAAACTTTGCAATGATATTTTCATGTATGGTCATGGTGTAATGTCATCATGACCATATATAGGCATGTACACAAGATGACATTTATATTTAAATATTGAATGTCTTTGAGGGGATACCAAAAGAAAAATTTTACAAACTGTGAAAAAATATTGAACAGCGAATACAATATTTGTTTGTATCCCCGAAAATGATGATGATGTTCGTCCTTTGAATGCAAAGAAGACAATGACTTATGATCACTGGGGTGTAGGATGTGTACGGAGATGACTAATGAGGCTGATCCTTGAACAGAACTGTCCAACAGCTAGATTTGAATTGAAAAGTGGGGGTACAAAAACCAGAAGATGAAGTGGTGGCGCCAACGTGGATGGTCCCCCGGGTGGGCGTGGTTCCCGGTTTGATTTCGACGAGCAAAAAAATGGTTATTTCTTTCTTTTTTTAAATTTCTTTCCTATTTTTGGGGTCAATTATACAGTGTTTTTATTTAAAAATACATCAAAGGGTTACCTTTTTTTTCAACTTTTACAATTTTTTTTTATACCATTTACCAAAAAGTGGGGGGACAATTGATATCATGTCCCCCATCATTGAAAAATGGGGGGACATGTCCCCCCGTCCCCCACAAATTGACGCCCATGGAACTGTCTGTAGCAGTGGGGACATGGAATGCGAGGTTTTGGACCAGGCAGGGAGCTCCTTTTATGGTGACTGTTCCTTGTCTGAGATCTGCTTCTCTTCAAATTTTAACGCATCCAATTTTATAAGCGTTCATCAAGCTAAACAATCTTCTGCAATCTTTTCCCATGTAGAATGGTCAATGTCACAATGTTTGAGAGTCTCCTTCAGTGTGTCTGTGAAACTTTTCTTCAGTCGGAACAAATGAATGCTTGCCTGTTGTCAGCTGAATCCCAGAAAATAGGCATTGAATCTTTCAATTATTATCCAATAATAAACTTCGAGCAAGTTCAGATTTATCAGGGCCTACATGTAGCTGTCTTTAAAAAAGATCCATGTTCTTATAATATGTAGGCCTACTTATATTAAGCCCCTTTCACACAGAAAATACCACAATGTTACCAAACCACCATGCCGACATTATTATACTGCCACTTTTTCTGGCTCCAATGCGTAAGACAAACCCCGCCACAACTATATGGGCCACATCCTCTCCCATATTGATCTAACAAGCAAAAAAAAAACACAAAAAACACGTCATTTGACCATTTTTGCGCCGTTTCTGGCCAAATTATCTCTGTTTTGGGGCAGTTTTAACCATAAGTCTATATTATGTCATATATGAGAAATACTATTGGAATGACCATTTATTAGTAAGAATTCTGCTAATGTGTGAGATAAATCAATTTATGCGTGAGACGTCTAAAATAGGCTCCAATGCGTGAGACTCACACATAATGCGTGAGAGTTGGCAGGTATACATTATTTCACACAGGTCAAATTCCAGTGATATGACGGTTTCCTGTGTGAAAGGGTCCGATCGAAAGGCGTAAAATTGGCAGAGGTTCCCAACTTTGACCTTTGTTTAGTTATGCATCACTGCGTAAGCAGGCATTACACTGTGGAACCTTTCATACACATCCGGCCTAAGGCAATGACAGTAATATAACGGTAGTATGTCTAGGGTCTGAGGTGGTCTAACGAATGCCGGCACTGTGTCGGCATTGAAGGGAAAGTACCCTTTCACACTCAAGCCGGCATTCGCGAATTACCGCAATATTCCCAGTTTACGGTTCTGTGTGGAAGGGGTTTTAGTGAAAAACCTTAACAGTACTTTATGAGTATTAGAGCTATCTGTATTACTTAAATCTTCATAGTCAACCATTGTCATTGATCAGTAGCCTATTTGTTATGCAAGTGTCATTGGATTTGCTTCAGGCTAATTAGGTGTTAATAGTTTTGACTGCTTGTAAAGTGGTAAATTAACAATAGTTTATTTAGGGCAGGTCAACCTAATGTTATAGGGTCAATGGTGGGTGATCTATTTGTGAAACTATATTTCCCCCGTCACTGAAATGTCATCACATAAAAAAACAGTTAAATAAATAGACCTTATGTTTGATTCTGAACTTTGGTATTCATGTTTTTACAAATAAACGAGTTGTTGACATACTTACAAATCCATGAATGCAGAACAAAAGGTCGAAGTTCATGAATAGGCAGCATCATATAAAGTGTATAAGCCAACAGTCAAAAGCATAATTGAATGAAACAGAGTACAGTGTATCTCAATTTCTCTTTAAAATGTACCTTATTGATATTGATAGCAACAGACTTTGTCCTGTTAAAACAAGTAGCATTGTGATTGTGGCATATGCCATGCACAAATCAAAGTGACTGAAGTGTTTATCACTAGTATAAACATTTGTATGCTCTTTAAAAAGAGACTCATTTTAAAGTCTCATTTCACCTTCTTAGCATAATATTGGCAAGTGGTTAGCAATCAATTAATGAAACCTTTGATTTCTCAATTATTTATTACTCTTGAGGTTTGTTTAAACAGTGCTCAGGTATAGCTGCTTCTATGTTACATTGTACGCAAATGTGTTATTTATAAATCAGGAAATCACTCAGCAAGAAGTAATATTCGTCTTAAACGCGACTTTCCACTACTTAAATATTTTTTGTGTGAACACAAAGCGAATTATTTCACTCCTGCGCAATTTCATCTTTCAACCAAATTCTGCCAGGCCATTTAGTTTATTCCATAGTTTTTCACTACAGCAGATTTTCTAGTTTTAATTATTGCTACTTTTTGCAAAGTGTGAAAAAGCAGAGCTAAACAACTAAAATAAAATAAAATAAATTTTACACGCCCATGATCATTGAACCGAATTGGTGATCAACATATACCTCTTTTACACTGCCAACACAATTGCGATATCGTCCCGCAAGTGTGCATCCTGGGACGAATAATTGCGGGATTGATATGCAGTGTAAACAGCGTAAAAAGTCAATTGCGGGGGGAAACGTCCCGGGACTGTCCCGCAACATCGAAGTGGAATGCATTCAGCCTCGTTCAATTCCGGAACGAATGGTTTAACATCCTTTTTCACTAGGCAATAAATTTTACTCAACATTTAATATAAAGATAATTTATTTGTATGTTAGTTTTATAATATATATGATTGTAGTATGCTATTTAATTGAAAAACGTGTAATTTTACATGTAATCTGTGTAAGTTTGAAGTGTCATTAATAACAACTTGAATTTTTTTTTTAAATCCTTTAACTACATGTTTGGGGGCGCTATTATGTAAACATTGCCAGAACATTGTTGAATAATCGCGGCTCGGCAGTTAGAGCACTGTGTAAACGCATTCGCTGTAGTTGAACAGGATTCATCCCGCAATAACTGATCCGGTGTAAACGAAAACTCATTTCGCAATCGTTTCAGGGTCGTCCCGGAATTGTTTTTCGTTTTGGAGTGTAAAAGGGGTAATAGAAATGTATACTAATGCAAGTTGTAAACAATCTTTATAATTATTTCAGTCATTATTTATAAGAATAATTTTAGAAAACAAGACTTGTGTAAATTTGTGTTGTAATCTATTTTGTTATTGCATTATTAAAGTCTTGTATTAAGTTAAAATAATGTAATTTTTGTGAATAATTTTTTTTTTGGAATTGGTAGTGAAAAATATTAAGACAAATTCTCAAATTATTTTTGTTGCGAAAATATTGATTCGCACCAAAACAATTTGCCTAATGGAAAATGGTTTTTAGGTCCATGAAGTATAACTATATTAATAAAACTATATTTTTTAAATCAAACTGATGATGAATGAAGCATTATATAGATGCAGTAAAAAGAATCAACATTTGTTTTTGAACGCAGGTTATTCACTGCACATATAAAGCTTAATCTTTCAAATGTCAAGTCGACTCCTCTAAACACTAAACTCAAATTATTTCTGATATTCTATCACAGTTGTTGGTAATAGCACTTCTAATGAGGTTCTAGTATTCTGAGAATTGTAGTGGTGAAGCACTTGGTGATGGTAAATCACAATTTCAGTCTACGGATAATTTATTATTTCTGAGGTCTCGCCATAAAATGAGTCTCATGGTAAAAAAAATTTAAAATTGAGGTATTGGTACCTGCTAATATAGCATAATATAAGCTGAAGTCTTCATTTTAAATTACATTCATTAGATAAACATGGTCCAAAGGTATGAGCTTTTGAAGTTTTCATGTATAGAACACAATTCTGAAAAGAAAATCAGCCTTAAAGCAATGTAAAAATAAACAAAAGACTATAAATCTCAGAAATTTGCATGAATAACGCTTTCCTGCATGAAAACTGAACATTGTATTGAAATATTAGTACCATAGTACTCATAATTGATTAACAATAAATTTCTAAAAAAAAGAGTGTATTTTGTGATTATCTCAATTTGATGTCATCTACAATGCGACTCATTTCATGGAGAGCCATACATTTATGAGGATTTATTTAATGAGTATGTCAATTACTTGACTACTGTTACCTCTACATGGGATAACTTAGCAATCTAACATTGATATTGATTTAGTAATTAGTGTAAATCTGAAATAAAAATGTAATACTTATCTCGCTGTGGCAAAATATCGATCTCATCTTTGACTCGTTCAATATTTGCCACAGCGAGTATACATATATATGGTGATGAAAAGTTTTATGAATGTTTTCATTAAAATTGATTTTTTTTTATTTTTAACAACTTTCTAACAAGTTTATTTTACACATTTTTAAAAATATTCAAGTATGTTTGCAGAGGTCCCAAGTTGTAAAAACAGAATTCCTGGAGATTTTCATGTGGTCGTCCGTACACCCTTATGTAATGTGTAAACTTTATAAAATGTGTGTAAAATACCCTTGTTTAAACACATTGCATATGAAAAAGTAGATTTTGTCTCATTTAGTGTTTCATTACTCTTCATAAAAACATTGTTAAACTTTACATTTCCTTATTTTCAACCAATATTTTAAAAATATAGGCCAAAAATATGGTCTAATTATGAATTTTTTTAAAAACC
>JAOTQE010094247.1:2825-14451 GCA_025631205.1 Nesometra sesokonis
GGTTAACTCTACCTATTATGGGTTAACTCTACCTATTATGGGTTAACTCTACCTATTATGGGTTAACTCTACCTATTCTACAATTAATCATGGACTAATACTATTTAAAACTGCCTAAACACAAACAATTATTTTAACTAATTTGACCTATTCAAATAAATACTAGAATATTTCATATCTGAGAGTTTACTCTCAAACGACTACAGATTATCTATACATTTGGTTCTGGCAGTTCAGTCGTATGGTGATGATAGAGCATTTTCTGTTGCTCCCTCCGAAGTTGTGGAATGGCCTTCCTTCCACTGTCCGCAAGTCTGTTTCTCTCGATATTTCAAGAAACAGCTGAAAACACATCTTTTTAGTTTATTTTAAGATAAAAAAAATAAATAAAAATAGGTAAGAAACAGTTATAGTATTACAACTTATTTATTTTCAGAGCTCGA
The DNA here is from genome assembly GCA_025631205.1 of Nesometra sesokonis. Classification (NCBI taxonomy): domain Eukaryota; kingdom Metazoa; phylum Echinodermata; class Crinoidea; order Comatulida; family Antedonidae; genus Nesometra; species Nesometra sesokonis. Next base: position 3,269 of record JAOTQE010094247.1, read on the forward strand.
GCACATAAAGACAGTAGTGTTATGCACTATAAAAGTTCCACATATTATTATTATTATTATTGTTATTGTTATTGGTGTTGTTGTTGTTATTGTTATTGTTTTATTGTTATTATTATTCTATTTAGACGGTAAAAATAAATTTGACGTGTGTTTTACAATGGTTTCATGATTTTTAATTTTAGATTTTGGTATCAGGTCCTTTTATTTTTTCGAGTGATGGTTGGATTTGGGAGCATTGACTTTTGAAAATTATTATTCAACAATTCTTGTTAATTTTACACAACTTGAGAAGTTAAAGTTAAAATTACATAAAAATCAATGAGTCATAATATATATAACATATTAACAGGCTTCTCAAATATTATATACCTTGAAGCTTGCATGCATTTCCTTTTAAGGCTTACTATAGGCCTACATTTTTTTGACAAATACTATCTGTTATAGAAAAGGCTACCTGCAGTAGTACTACAGTAGCTAGTATAATTACTAGATTTTCAGTTTTTATTTCATAAATTCATTTGAATACTTCTCGTTTAATGGCAGACTGGCCTATAATTTGAGGTCTCACCACAAAGTTGGCTGCATCATATGTGTGTGAGATCAAATTGAACAATTACCAAAATAGGTCTGAAGTCAAATTTTGGAGAAATTTATTTTTAACTAATTATATTAATTATATTATTACTAACTTGACTAAACATTATTACTTCATAGTAAAATAATTTTAAGCCACTAGTCTCTTGTTTTTTTTTAGATTTTTAGTCTCTTGTTTTTTTTTAGATTTTTAGTCTCTTGTTTTTTTTTAGATTACTTTTAGTTGATTTCCTTAAAACCATGTCGCATGAAAGCTTCAAATGTTCATATCATTGGATATGCTATCCAATGAATGCCATTTAAAGACCGTGTGACATGCATTTTAAAATGGTTTAAATATTAATTTTAAAATTTCATTCACATTGTTATCATTCAGTTATCACATTTTTCTTCTATTGAAGTACATATATAAAGGTTGTTTTAATTAACAATAAAAGCCTGTCATTAAATACTTAAAAATGATGAGAGGTGTAAATTAACCACCCAGCAAACACAAAACATTCTTATGACGTTTGTGAACATTGTCACTTGGTATGTGACAAAATAACATGTTTGCAAAACGTACAAACGTTACATAAATGTTATAATGTTATAATTACGTTAGATGTTGTGAAATTTGGTTAAAAGTATATACTTATGGTTTTACAAATAACATTCTTAACACCAAAATATAACGTTATATAATGTTCTTGTAACGTTATCTTGTTAGCTATATCTTACGTCTATGACGTAAAATTGACAATTATCATGTACACTGTTTGCGTACGATATGCGCACATAATTACTAATAGGCCATTTCTATTATGAGAATTTCATGCGTGCGTTGTAATGGAGTCATGGCGTTATAAGTCAACAGCAACTGACCTTTCATATTTTTACATTTCACCCAGTCTTGGAAATGAAAATCAAAGCGGTGTTTAAAATTATGATCAAAGCTAATTTATTTCTGTACAAAGGTGGATTTATATTACATGATATTAACCATAAGATGTTTACATAATTAGTTCAAACACAATGTCAAAAGATTACAGCTACAATTTAGTATGCTTTGTTAGAATGTACCAATTTAACTCAATTGTGGATTTTCCAACCATAAGACTAATTTTGTGGTGAGACTTAAACTGAGCCATGATGGTAGTCAGTCAATTGCTCTATGTACAGTAGGTTTCTGTTATGTAATATTTTCAGGTGTTACTTCACAGTTTAATTTAATATTTGAACTAACTTGGATCATTGTTTGTTTGTCATTGACTTTTTGCTCATTCTGTTTTCATGGACAAACCATATTTCTAGTAATTTAACAAAACAAGTGTGACTATTACAGTATTATATGTTTGCCAGTACTAACACCACAAAGACCAATCAATCAGTCGATATAGATCCACAGTGGCTGCTAATAAAGGCATACAATTCATCATTGTTGGTTTGTTTGTTTGACCTGATATTGACCTGAAATGAAATTTAGCCATTTGTATGTAGACTGTTAGTACTATTGGAATTGGAGTTCATGTATAAAAGTATATGAATATTCAAAAAAATTAAATACATGTCATCCTGTGTAAGACTCATTATTTTGAAATACTGTAGTTTAATATTTATTCGTTCTTTAATTTGAACACCAAAAGTAAATAATTAGGTGAGGTTAAAATAGCAGGATTTACTTTTTTATGTCCAGGTCATCTTGATGTTTTGAGTCCTAGTTCTAGAAAAAGTGTTCTAAATCAAACCAATAGATAGATTTTTAAAATACAATTAAAAGTATAATCTTTGTTAATGATTTAGCCCAACTACTGTTGGACCAATTTGAACATTTTTACAATATTGTCTTAAAGTATTTCTTGTTAATTTTTGCCAATGTTCTCGGTAAAATGTTCTATTTTTAATATCAGGTGTGATATAGCTTTAGTAGAAATTAAGAGAGAAGAAAATCCATACTCCTGGATAGAAAATTCAAAGTAACCTTAGTTTAACATGCGGACAAATGTACGCTTGCTCTTGTTTTAAATGAGATTGAGAATTACCAAAGACACAAACGGAAAACTTCCTATTGTTATTAAAAAATTCAAATTTTATGCTCTGAAAAATATTATTGTGGTTTCCACAATAGTTGTTCATAACTGTATTAATGTCATCAGTGCAGAATATTGTACGATAATCATAACATAATGGATAATGATAAAACCACTATGTCATCAACAATGTATGATAATAATAGCATAACTACTATGGTAACAAAGTGAATAACGAACATTGTGAAGTTTTATGCATAATATTGTAGAAAGATCAATAGGTAAAGAAATTGTTGGTGCATGATATTGGCACTACAAAACATGCTTGATTAGAATTAATTGAGGTTGGTAATTGATACTTATTTATTTCTTATAGTAAGATTTCATTTCCAAAGATTGCGTTATCATACCAAGTTATTATTAATAATAATTAATTAATTAATTTCCAAAGATTGCGTTATCATACCAAGTTATTATTATAACTTCTTGGTCATAATATATACATTTGCATTAGATCAGACCTGCTAGATTCTATTTAATTAGATGATTGATATAAAAAGTGACAGTAAGGCTTAATCCAGTTATGTTGTCACAATTATTTGTTCAATTTGTACCACCAATGTGTTGTCAATATTTAAGTCATTAAGGCTGAGTTGTTGGAAACCCAGTCTACCATTGATTAATAAAGCAATTATTATATTGGGTTTGCCAGTATTAACAAATATTGCCTTTGATCAGTGTTACAGACAATATTCTTCTTTCACTAAAAACTTACCGCAGGCAATATTTTCCAATATTGCAATGCCGGTACCACAAGCACAAAATATTATATAATATTGAATGCCTTTTTACTCACTGGCAAAATACTGAACTCATCTTCGACTCGTTCAGTGTCTTGCCTCAGCTCATACAATATTTTTCGGTATCCCCGAAAATAGGCATTCTATATTAGAGAGAAGATAGAGAAAAGACCGTTGTACCTATTGGGTAGTTAGCACCTTCATTGCGATTCATGTTATTTTTGTATAATCTTCCAAGCCATCACAGAAGTACTGAAGATGCTGGCTGACAGTTAAACTTCCCATGATCAAGCAAGCAAAGTTTTATTTTAATATTTTAATTCGCATCTTAAAAACCAACGAAATTCTATCAACATATTTTAAAATACATGTCAAGGTTTTTAAAACTTAGGTGGGTATGTAATCCCAAAGTCCTCTATCAAATCCTTGAGATATTTAGTTACATTCTCTCCGCTGTGAATTATTGATTCATTTAATAGACTTTTTATATCAGTTCATTTTTCTATCATTAATGTTTCATTTTGTTTGAACTCATTTTAACCTATTCCTTCAAAATGAATATTTGAATCATAGACATTTAAAATACATGCTAAAGGGATAGTATCTCATCGTTTTGATGAATACTGAAATGTTTGATATTAAAGTCATTTATGCAGCATGATAATATGCCGTAGGCTTTCAGAATGTTGTTCCATTTAAAACTAACATTAGAATAGGGTGTCTTAATGTAAAACTAAAAGATCTATCATTCTAGTGACATTGTTTTATATTTCTAAGCATCCATCATTTTTTTTTGTCATGTCTCAATTTTGCATCATGCATAAAGCACACAGTAACTTACTAAGAAATTCCAGGTTGATGTCGGGCAGGTGATATTTTTTACCACCCCTGAAACGATGTCACAAATACTGTACTGTTAATAAAGTCTACCGTAACATAGTTTCTACCCGTCTACTTTAATATAACCTGGAAACTAGTGTCTGAGATGAATCATGCATACAGTAAACTTCTGGTATGGTGTCCAGTAGCGGACAGTTTTACCAGCCCCAAAACTATGTTAAAAGTACCAGGATGGTGTCCAGTGGGGTATAGTTTTCTACCAATTTATTTTAAGTAGCCTAAAACCGGTTTCTGAGAGGTACTATTTATAGTGATGTTCAGTGAGGAATAGTTTTAAAATGTAGTTAAGTTAATCATTTTTGTGCCAAACCAGCATTATTTCTAAGTTAATATTAGTTTACAAATGGCAATAGAATATATGGAATCTTGAATGTATCATTAAGACCCGCTCACATCAACACGACAAAGCGACGTGACAGGTGATAAGCGATATGACAAAACATTGAAAGTGAGAAATAACAAATAGGTGCTCCCATTGAAGTGATATATAGTCGCACGACAAAATGACAGGCAACATGACTTTTTCGAAGTTGAAAAGATTCCAACTTTTGTCGCGCCTTCGCGCGATATTTTGTTCTCCGCTCCCCCAAAGGCATCATACGATACTGAAAACAGTGAGTTATTGCTTTTAAACATTTAAATAGAAAATGAATAACTAGTTGTTAACAGCCCTCAGTCCTAGTAGTATACATGTATGTTAATTAAACCAAAAACATTTGTGGGAATCGTAATTAAAATGAGGCCTAGGGTAGGTTTGCACACTGGAGAGCACTGGCCCTCGGGCCGTGAAGTCCGCGGGGACATACAGCTATGGGAAAGGCTAGGCCTGCTTAAACAATTGTGACAGTAGTGTCAATCAAGATTACAAAAATAGGGCAAAACAATCAACGCTGAGAACTATATTACATTTAAAATTTATTTTGAACCTCAAAATTGGCCTAGGCCTATTCCATGAATATGAAAATTTCTATGAAAAACGAAGATAGACCTAGGCTAAAAATGCATCGCCATCGCGCGCGCTGTGGAGCAATGTGAGCGTTCTTGTCGTGACGCGTCGTCTTGTGTCGTCATCGACCATCGCGTCGCGTTAATGTGAGCGGGCCTTTATGCAGCCCAAGAATTGAAATGTTAGTAATTAGTAATGGCTAACCTTATTGCCAATTACCCCATTCAGACCATCAGACCTGTATCGCATTGTGATCAGTTCACTTGCAATACCCAATTGCACCAAATTGCAATTTGAAGATCTATATGAAAGCTCAACCAACAGTATTCAATTGTAATCAATATAGTAATTGGTACTCGATGCGATTGGAAAGAATAATTCTGATTACTCCAGATAACAACAACATCAAATTGATGATCATTAAATTGATCAACACCTTCATCCATTGTATCGATTAACGAAATTTGTGTTTTGACAAAGTAAACGTGTCTAATATGACTGTAGTTAACAGTTTGTGATTATAGGTGTGAATAGGACGGATTAGCAGCATTCACATCAAAACCAATGTTATGCCAGCCTGAATTGGGTGTATAGTTATGGCCATCACAAAATCATGTTTAGAAATTACTGGGAAAACCAACTTCAAAGATGAAAATGAGGTCTGCAATTTATTGCAAACCTAACTTTTTCAAATTTCATGAATAATCATTAAAACTGCTTTAAATTCGTCAATTTCAAATGCAATTTAAAAGAAGTATAGTACTTTAATGATAAGTTTTTTGTCTTGTCTAAAATACAATTTTGAAAATTTTGATTTAGGTTAATGATCTTGTTTTCCAACCCTTTACATTTTGATTGGCAGAATTATTACCGTTCTTCGCCAGAGTGACGCGTGACTATACATACGCATTTACACTGGTATAACGATGTAAGGTTAAAGAATGAATATTAAAATTTTATTGAATCCTGTAAAAAGGTAAACATGGATATTAGATGATTTCAAAATGACGGGATGTGATATTTATCACACCCTTGGCAATGATATTTGAGACTTCAATAATCTATACTTTATTTAGTATTAAGCAAACGTGACAAGTGACCTAACTAATAGTTTGCAAGCAAAGCTATAGTAAAACACTATGCATATGAAGACCACCTGATATGATAATTGATTTTGACAAACTTAAAAAAAAGGAAAAAAGACTCTATTTCATCTTTGTAAAGAATTTATAGTTAATGTTGGTGTTTTGAACATACCACCATATTTATCTAATCAGTATCCTTAGGGTCTGTTTCTGCTGCCTATAAAATTTAAAATATGGTATTTTTTGGGAGCAGAAATAGGTCCACAAAAAATACCATATTTAAAATACAGGGTTTTTTTCTCCACAAATTTTGTGATAAAATTTTTTATTAGACCCAATTTCTAGCAAAAGTTCATTGCCTTTTTTTTAAAGTTACACCCAAGGTGTCCCCTACATGTAGACCCTCAAAACAAACAAAAAACAATTCTCATCAAATATAATTGTACAGTATATAAAATACTGCTTATTTCATCAAGTGTATGAGTGGATTGGTCGGTTAAGCCGTCGTTTAGGGTCTTGCCCTTTTTTAAATGTAATTCATAATCGCAGAATGCTTTTACACATCAAATTCACAGTGGAAGCGTGGACATGGTGAGGTCTTGTTTGTTACTGTGGCAATTATGAAGAGTTTCACAATGTTTTATTATTTTTATCGTTTTCCTACCAGAAAATGTTTTGTGTTAAATATTCTATCACAGTAGATGGTTTTCGTCAAACAGTAGCCCAGGGTGTCTACGCGTCATCAAGCTACTCTGTTTCTCCAATTGTCTGTCTTAATATATTTTAATAATATTCAGAAATTTATAACAAGCCAATTAAAAAAAATATCAAGTTGTACAGTAAGTGCACAAATTACCCAGATTAATCCAATTCTGTAAATAAAAACATTTTTTAATTCTTATAAATATAACTACAGTACTGTAAACTTTAACATAGTTTTAAAGAAAGGAGTATAGTATACTGTAGATTGTAGTGTATTATTTTTAAGGAAGGGGATTCAAGATGTTTGTCGGCAAAACACACAAGTAGGAATGTAGGGCATTATAGTCTTTAGCATTAATAAACAATATGACAGTTATTTAAAAAAGAAGTGATGCATAATTTGAAGTTTTGAAATGCAGCATTTGTGACAATTTAACATATTATTATTCTTTTCTTCACCAAAGTTAATATACTAATGGATATGACATATCCATGACTTCTATTTTCCTGAAGGCTACAGTATACATTACAGTAATATAGTTATGATAGTTAATCATATCACGTCAAAATAACATTAAGAATAAAATTATTTTAGTATGTATTTTTTTAGTCATGATAATATTTCTTTATGCCTGTTTAATAATTGAATCATTTGGTATAGACATAGTGCCAATTATTTTTTGCGACTGTTTTTGTTGTTGTAATTATAACCAGGGAGACTTCATGCACTTGAGGATCCTAACACTTAAACTGTAATTAAACTAAATTAAAATAATGTAAGCCTAACTATGACTCTCTCAACACCACCAGCCTTCGGTTATTATTGATGTCCATTTTGTTCAATTTTCCAGACAGGTATTGTGTAGAGAGAGAGAGAGGCAGGTTTGTTTGCATTGATTTCATGATGTTGGCACAAATAATGTCTGGTTTAACCTGAAATTACTAGACTTAAGTAACACTCTAATTTGAATTAGGATTTATTATGGTTTAATGGAATAGTTTTGGGGCTGATGGCAGATTTAAATAAAACCATACTCTTGTGCTTGATATTTTTACTTTGCTCCCTCTTCCACAATTGACTGTATTGCCACATAATAATATAGGTTTTAAAAACTTCAGATTTTGTGATCCAAGTGTATACTGTCTGGGCAATTAACAAAACTGCTGGCTTACATTTCTCCAAAATAAAGAACCTTTCATGAAATAATATGATGATACAGTATGCACTTTGTTTGAAAATTTGAAAATTCCAACATCGTAAGGTGATTTTGATATAGCCTGTGGATGATGATACTACCACTGTGTTGTTGGTGATTAGTGTAGATTATGCTGCTAATACAATAATCACTCCAGTGCTAGATGAATCAATATTACACCCATCGCTGGTAACTCTTGCCAAATTATTTGTGTACCTGAAGGTAGATAACAAAACTGATCTATTCTGTTTAGGACCCTCTAGGGAGAGGATATTGCAATAGGTTTGTCTGTGTGACTGTCTGCGCTCGAGTATCTAAACAACTATTAGTTAGATTTACTTCAGATTTCAGACCATGGCAGAACCAATTGCCATCTGGATTCAAGAGTGTAATTAATAAACAAAACAAGTCCAGTCCACTCAATGAAAGGTTGATAAAGCAACATAATAAACCTGTCAATGTCAGATGGTACATGTAAATATTATACTTGATATAGTTGTTATAAATACAAGATGTAAACAACACATTGGTATTTACATAATTTAACAGGATGCAATGCAGGTTTGTGGTAGTATTAGTGGTTGAACCCCAATCCTGAGGTCCCAAGTTCGAACATGGCTGTACACTACTGTAGGCCTCATAATGACACTTGGTTTTCAAATCATACATTCTCATACTGTAGTGGGGGAGAGAACTCGCTGTTGGATGTGACAAAATGAAAATGGAAAAAAATTAAAAATATAGATGATTGTCTTGTGTTTGTCTAGCAATATCCACCGTAATTAGGTCAACCATGCAGTTAGCATTTGCATCACTGTGCTTAACAATCTGTCATAATTGATCACCTGGAAACCAGATTTTCACTCCATAAACCAGACCTTTTTAAGAGTCCCAAACTCATTCAACATGTAAATGAACATTCTCTAAACCGAATTACAGAAAAGTCAAGAAGGGTTTCACTGATGTGAATGGTGTTCAGTTTTCTGAGCTCTACAGATATTCTGTTTACTTTGCTTGTATGTTATGTTCTTATGTATGTTCTTTCATACAGATCCAATAGAGTTAAACCATTACAGTAGCTTACAGTAGTTTCCAATCTGGATTATAGAGTTTCCTGTTAAGCAGGCTTAATAGCCAGTCATGGTATAATGTATGTAAATATTTTTCTCTGTTTTAAATTTTTTTATAAGTTAATTTATACTGTACGGTCACTTTAAAAATCAGTGCTCTAGTGGTACTGAAAGTGCCTGCAGTGTATAAAGAAAGAATAAATAAATGGTAGATCCTCAGAAATATGTGTGAGTTAAGTGTAACTTTTCAAAAATGCTTTATTTATTATTATCATCGTCGTCGCCGCCCCCGCCGCCATCATCATTATTAAATAGTTTTAGTAGAAAGTAGTATGATTTTGTTTGTATTTTTGTATTTATTGCTCTCCATCAATTTACTGTACATACAGAATAATACATAAGTAATAAATAGATAACAAAGATGAGAGCTAAGAGAGCTGGTTTCCATAGGTGTCCACCAGACATGAAAATGCAAGGCCTAGTTTCACTTTTCCATGGGGATCCTCCACTAGACATGAATATGCAATGCCTATGCCTAGTTTCATGTGGAACAACAAACTCATGAAAAGTAACAGAATATGCTAATCCAAACTGTATTCTATTTAATTATTTATTTGGTTGGTTTGTATGTATTTGAAGTTTTCAAGAAAAACATTCAAAAGAAGATATAGATAAGTTTAAAACTTTCAAACTGCCTGAAATGACATTGTGTTAGACATGTTTTACGGACCATTTTTTCTGTAATATTGATTAATGGCTCTAATGGAATTTTATATCAACTGCAAAAAGATATTTATATTCTTAAAGTTAAAACATGACAAACATTAACAGGTGCCTTGAAGCTTTGCAGTTAAGAGGTGCGAAGAAGGCTGTTTATGAATTAAAACTCTGATGTTTTACGTTCTAAAGGAATGAATTATATGCTATTAATCTGTCTATGATATGCTAGTAAAGTTGATAAATGTAAAAGATAGTGAAATTTTTCACTGCTATTTTTGTCCGTTTTCTCACTTTGTCACTCTAGTGTTTGTAGAAAGATGAATATCTTTTTTATAGATAATAATTATTTCAAAATTTGTATTTTTCAAAGAGACAAATTTACAGTAGGGTCTACTACTACAGTATATACAGATAAATACTGCTTAAAACAATAAAAAACAATACATTGATCTAACAAGGAAAAAAAATCACTTGCCCATTTTTTCAATGGGCAAGTGTATTGGGACGCTTTTACCATATTTTGGTCAATATTTGTCTCAAGCTGAAGAAAAAATATTTGCATGACTAATATGAAAATAATGTCAATGGGTGAGAAATATTTGCTATGTATGAGAGGTCCAAAATTGGTTCCAATGTGTGATACTCACGATTTATGCATGAGAGTTGGCAGGTACAGTAAACATGGAAGCTTACAAGATAATAGTTATATTTTTATTTAACTGTCAATGTAATTTTAAAATGTAATAATAAAACACCGTAAGTTAAAAAATTCAGCAACACTTCCATGTATGCAATGCAATAATTAAGTGTGAATCCATGGGTTCAACTTAATTTTAATGAGCTAAAAATGTGTAATATAAACATTTACATTAAACATCTTATAGTACATGCCTTTAGGAACTTGTTTATTTTTCTTGATGCTACTTCCTCAGTAACTACAAGCTCTATAAATAACTGAATGTTATCACATAAATCTGTGGGCTGTGGTTATAGTTGTGATTGCTGGCATATAAGCACTTTTCCTGCTCAATTGACCGAATTAGCGATGGCCTGTGACGTCACGAAAACTCGCCTTCGTGGGTACGAGAAGCAAAACAAATCGTAAAGTCCTATCTCATAACGTAGGGCGAGTGTAAATGTTACCCAAAAATATCGTTAAAA
>JAOTQE010094258.1:0-14450 GCA_025631205.1 Nesometra sesokonis
TTCCCTCCCCCCCCCCCAGTCTGCCACCATATAAGTCCATGTCCATCTGTTATTGCCATATTACCTATTATATATTTTTATATGTAAACTAGCAAATTAAACTTGTACATGTACATAAGTTTTGAAAATTTATGTATGTATTATTAGTAACATTGTTATCCTACAACAATCTTTTTTTTTCAATTTCATACGTTTTTAAGTTTTTAATATTGGAAATTTGGATTACTGATATAATTTGCAGTAGAGAGTGTATCACATTATTAAAATGGGTTCTTATATGGCTTAACACATTTTAGTGAAGCATCAATGAAACCCAATAAGTCTGATTACATTATACAATGCAGGGGCTGATCCAGGAGCATGTGAAATAAGGTGGTACAAAATTCCCGGCTGGGTGGGAGTGCCCAGGTTTTCAAATTTAACAAGAAAAAAACGTTGTTTGCATGTATTTCGATTTTCTTAAGCTGTAGTTGTATGCAATTTGGCATGTATTCTATCTTTGAGAGAACATTTTAGAGGCAGCGCACCTAATATAAGAGGGGAGCACATGTACTTCTGACGATATTAGAAGGGGCGCGGCGGATGGGCCTTCCTCTAAATCCACCCCAGCAATGGATCCTTCTGGTATGGATTGGTACTACCAGAAGACAATCCCAAATCTTTTTGCAAAGTTGACTGCATATTTTAACCTACATAAACACCTTACCATCTCATTCAAAAGATGATGTGTTATTTGACCTAACTTGGATTTCAATCTTTCAGCCGAAATACAAGGAGAATGGCAATATTTTCCAGCTGGGGACCAATAATATCCCCAGTTCAGCGCATGATACATCACCTACCACCAGCTTAGCCAAGCTAAATGCCACTCTTGTATCATTAGTTTACTACAAGCTTTTTGTACAAAAATATTTAATTTAAATTTTTTTGTTCTCATTAATGTAGGTGGTTTAGATTCCAGTCTCGTCTCTGCTCTAGTAGCCAAGCTTGCCAAAGAGGAAGGGGTAAGCTACCCTATCCAGACATTTTCCATCGGGATGAAAGGCAGCCCTGACGTGGCTGCTGCACGTAAAGTAGCGGCACATATCGGCAGTGAGCACCATGAGATTGGGTTCACCCCTGAGGAAGGTATTGAGGCCGTGGAAGATGTCATCTACTCTCTGGAAAGCTATGATATCACAACAGTACGTGCTTCTGTTGGTGAGTAAAAAGATAATAATAATCTTGATAATGATAATGATAATGATGATAATGATAATAATAGTAATAATAATGATAATAATTGTGATCATTTATATACACGCCAGTATCAGTCTAGAAGATGCTCATGGCGCTGAGGGTCAGATGTTACATGTACTTATGACTTTCTACTCTCCTAAGGGTTACATCATGTCGTGCAGCAAGTACATGGGTTGTGCTTGCGCTATTTCAGCTCTCCACGACAGGGGCATGAGTGGACCAGTACACCGGGGTAACCACTACTTTAAAGTGCACATGAGCACTGTTTTTTTACACTGGGCTTACGATTTATAGTCCTTATTCAAGAAGACTTGTCCCACCACCAGAACCATGGTGCGAGGTTGCGTCAAACCCATGTTGTTGTTATTGCTATGGTTTGGTTTGTTTTCCCCTGTCTCAACCGCTTGGCCATACAACTTGCACATATACCAGACTACAAAATAGAAAGGTAGCGGGTTATTTTCTGAATGGCAAATGGATGCTTTCTCTACCTCTTCTTAATTCTTAAGGTGATATATTTGGTGTTGTGGGACATCAATTATAACCAAAGAAACTTTGAAGTTGGCATATTTCCAGTATGGTCCTTCTGGTGTTGAATGGAAAGTAAACCCATTTCATCAAACCAAAAATGTTAAGAAAATCCAAAGCATTTCAAGGGAATATATCAGAAAAAAAAACAATTATTTAAATAGTAAAGTGAGTAAAAAAATGGGAATTCTCCAAAAGTGATGTATGCAGGGGTGATAAAATAATATTTTTTTTTCATGGGCCTAATAAACTAATTCAAATATTATGATTAATTTTAGGTATGTACCTGGTATCCAAGTACGTCAAGAAAGAAACTGACACAGTTGTAGTATTATCAGGAGAGGGTGCTGATGAGCTCTGTCAGGGATACATCTACTTCCACAAAGCACCGACTCCAGATGAAGCTGATAAGGAGAGCCGTAGATTGCTGGATGATCTGTACCTGTATGATGTGCTACGAGGGGATAGGACTACAGCTGCATTTGGGTAGGAAAATATGTACTGTAGAACCCCTTATTTTCACGCACCCTTAAGTTTCATGAATTTCGCTATGATCTGCCAATTGCGAAAATTAAGGGGACGTGAAAATCACGAAGACGTTATTGGTAAAAAATGATTGACAAAACAGAATTTACTAAAGATGTCAGAATGTATAAAATAAATGATATTGCCTCTGTTTAATTGACAGTCATTCACGAAACACAAATACTACAAACAAACAGTAAAATAATATATAACTGCTGATCCCCTATGAAAGAAAGCAGAGTATCGCCGCTATCGATTGACCCATGACTTGGTCTTCGCCAAATAGCAGCCCGATATAGTGAGGCTGAGAAAATCGTCTAAAAACATGTTTATTTCGTGAAAATAATAATTTTGTTACTATTCACAAATCCATATGTAATAAATGTATCTCTTATATGAGTTTTGACTCTCAACATCTCCTTATTTTCGATAAAACAAAACAAACCGTAATTTGAAAGGAAATATTTCAAACAAAGCCCTACTGAGCGCAGATATTTGGTTCTCAGAAATGACCAAGAAGAATTGTGGCGTTGTACATCCAGGTCGTTTTGCTGCTGTCGGGTCAATGGTTTTCAGTTCACAAACACATGGGCAAATAAAAAATGATTTTAGACTAAAATAAGATAAAGAATCCGATGTTTTAAAGCAGACTTTCCCATAAATGATTAATAAACGATCATCGCCTAATGGAGGGCTGGAATTCTACACAGAAATTGGTGAATAAAATCGTGGAATTTGTCGCGCGAAATCGACCTAGCCCAGCCTACTTTGGTTGGGCCTACCGATTCGATGTAGGTAACACAGATGGATCGCGAGATCCACTAGACAACTCGGTAAACCATTCATAGAGGTAGGTGGATCGGGCCTAGATGTTGTCTTCAACCATAAAATAAGTTTATGAATAAATACAATTCATTGTGTTTTACATTATAAAGGGTAAAAATTTTATTTATTAAAACGTCCCATTGCGAAAATAAAAGGTCGCGAAATGTTTCAAATTGTGAAATCGCGAAAATTAAGGCCGCAAAAATAAAGGGTTTTAAAAATGTGAGTTGTAGTAGGTAGTGTGGTAGTCACTTCAGTGTGGAGGTACAGTTCTCAGTGTGGTTGGACAGTCCTTAACATCAGACATTCCAACTCCTGAATGTTCAAAGCAAGACATAGTATCAATTTGGTATTCCAACAGTGGCAGCACTGTGGGGGTGGTGTATGGGTGGGGTTATGATCCTCATTGTGGTTGGACATTCCTTCGTAGTGTGATGAGCAGTCCTTAGTAGTGTGATTAGTCATTAAATGTGATTGTGCAATCCTTGGTAATATGGTTGGGAGGTCTTCAGTGTGGTTGAATAATCCTAGATAGTGTGGTTGGGAGGTCTTCAGTGTGGTTGGATAATCCTTGGTAGTGTGGTTGGGAGGTCTTCAGTGTGGTTGGATAATCCTAGATAGTGTGGTTGGGAGGTCTTCAGTGTGGTTGGATAATCCTTGGTAGTGTGGTTGGGAGGTCTTCAAACAATTTGCCACTCTCCTTGTGTTTTTTTATTAGAGTGTCACAATACAAGTTAATGTCACACTGTCTCTTGAATGAGATGTTTTAAAAGCTGTTGGTCCCGTGTACAACATGGCTCATTTGTAGTTTAAAGTCTTCGTAAAAGAAGCCTTGCCCCCCCCCCCCCCAAATACTGCCTAATCAGTACCAGAAAGACCATATTGGAAAAAGTTCACTGTAGACTTTTGTGGGTTATTCTTGGTGTCCCACATCCCAATAAATCAAATTGAAAACATTATTTGTACTTAAGATTTAAGATTGTAACTCCAAGATAAACTATTAAAATCTGAAGTGAGATTGGTTTCTTTTCTGAAAAGTGATCCATAAATGCTTAAAAACTGGTTTCATTATATTTATTTTGACCTTATCATTTCAGACTGGAAATCCGTGTTCCATTCTTAGACCACCATTTTGTATCTAACTTCCTGTCTATACCAGCCAAGCAACGTACACCGCGTCACAGCATAGAGAAGTACATCCTACGTAAGGCATTTGACGGAACTGGGATTTTGCCGAGTGAGATCCTATGGAGACCCAAAGAAGCCTTTAGCGATGGAGTCTCATCTACTGAAAAATCTTGGTACGAAGTCCTTCAAGAATTTATTGAAACTAAAGTAAGTTTTAAAATCAACTTGAGGTGGCATTGAGCTCGGTGTGTTTTAACTGGAGGAAATTACTGTGCTGTGTGCTGAACCGTGACTCACAGTGGTCCATGGTTCGATTCAATATCACGCCAATCTCTTTGTGTTTCAGCTGGAGGGTCGAAATACAAGTTACTAGCGCACCGTCTTTCGGATGAGACGTTAAGCCGTTGGTTCCGTATACAGTATAGCTCATGTGCACGTAAAACAACGCAGTAAACTCTTCAAAAAAGAGTAGCGGATTGCCTCTCAGTGTACTGCCCAATCACCACCAGAAGGACCCCACTTGTGAAATAAGTCCACTTCGGACTTTCGTGGGTTATCCTTGGTGTTCTACAACACTGAATGTATCAAAAACTAATGCTGTAGTGATATTTTAACACGATGAGTGCCAGGTATGTGATATCCCATAAAACTGCTTACATGCTCTGTGCCTCAGATGTGACCATACCTTACCGGAGCGCAGTGCATGTGGCATTGAGGACCAAGCTGTTCCATTTACTTCTGTCTTTTGTATTATTTGGTGTTGTAATAAAATTGTACGTGAGAGTTCACATTTAAAAATTGAAACAATAGTTTGCCTTGTGTCCTGTTCAGAATAAATTGTATGTCGCCACCTACAGTACAGCGGGAGAATTGCAGACTGTCTTATGGTGTCTAGCCAAGAGATGTAAACACTCCTAATTGCACCCTCTGTTATTTACAATTTTGAAAGTTTTTAAAAATTCAACCCTAATTTTGGGGATTTTTGCCAATTTATCAGGCAAGGGCAGCAATGATTTTTATTTTGTCATCATTTTGTAATGTTTATTTTTATATATTTTACTATACAGGTAACAGACAGCATGCTGGAAGATGCTCCTAAACTCTTTCCATTCAATCCACCAAAATCCAAAGAGTCTTACTACTACAGGCAGATATTTGAACGCTTCTATCCGAACCGGTCGTCATGGATTCCATATTTCTGGATGCCAAAGTGGGTGAACTCAAACGATCCATCCGCCAGGACCTTAACACACTATAAAGAATCTGATGTACAACATAGCAACAAGATAAACTGTTAGACTGCCCTCTAGATAAAATATTACAGTGCCCTCTAGAGCAAAAGTTAGGCTACCCTCTAAAGCACAAACATAGAACAGTAGCTCAAATAGTAGCAAAACTTTTGAAAATTTCAGTCTGTCTGAAAATCTTTTTTTTAAGTGCTTATAATTACTTGTGTTTACAATACCACTACTTTTTTATTTCCTATATTTTAATTTTGGGATAATTTTATGTATTTCTTACGATTTCCGAGATAATTTTGTGTATTTTTTAAACAATTTTCTTGATTATTTTATGTATTTAGCCTAAAAAAGCCGAACCTGAGCAACTTAAACATTTTTTGGCCTAATGTTATGTATTTTTAAGGTTTTCTATCTCAGGTTATCAAAAACTAAAAAACAAATGACAATTTGTTTATGAAACAAAATACCATATTTGCTGATAGTCATGATAAAATGCTGTAAATAGTAAGCAAATTG
This sequence comes from Nesometra sesokonis, assembly GCA_025631205.1. Taxonomy (NCBI): domain Eukaryota; kingdom Metazoa; phylum Echinodermata; class Crinoidea; order Comatulida; family Antedonidae; genus Nesometra; species Nesometra sesokonis. The sequence continues at coordinate 6,003 of JAOTQE010094258.1, forward strand.
TGTTAAAGCAAGCTTTAATTGGACAATATCTTCTATATTTACTAGTGAACGTTGATCTCTGTTCTGTATTGTTTCTAATCTGCAAAAAGTATCTCAAGTCCCATACCAGGTCCACCAACTTTTTACAGCCCTGTGACAATATTTACAAAATCTTTAGAAAATATTGACTTTGATTTAGGCCACAATCAATTAATTTTGTTGGGCAGTCCTCAAGTGTTGAGGTACAATTCTCAGTGTGGTTGGGCAGTCCTAGCATCAGACATTACAACTCCTGAATGTTCAAAGCAAGACATAGTGTCAATTTGGTATTCCAAACAGTAGCAGCACTGTGGGGATGGTGTATGGGTGGGGTTATGATCCTCATTGTTGGACATTCCTTCGTAGTGTGATGAGCAGTGCTTAGTAGTGTGATCTGAAGGTGTTTTAGAGTGCAAGATCAGTCCTTAAATGTGATTGTATAATCCTTGGTAATATGGTTGTTAGGTCTTCAGTGTGGTTGGGCAATCCTTGATAGTGTGGTTGGGAGGTCTCAGTGTGTTTAGGAGGTCTTCAGTGTGGTTGGATAATCCTAGATAATGTGGTTGGGAGGTCTTCAGTGTGGTTGAGCAATCCTTGGTAATGTAGTTGGGAAGTCTTCAGTGTGGTTAGACAATCCTTGGTAGTGTGTTTGGGAGGTCTTCTGTGTGGTTGGGCAATCTTTGGTAGTGTGGTTGGGAGGTCTTCAGTGTGGTTGGACAATCCTTGATAATGTGGTTGGGAAATCTTCAATGTGTTTGGGAGGTCTTCAGGTTGGTTGGACAATCCTTGGTAGTGTGGTTAGGAGGTCTTCAGTGTAGTTGGACAATCCTTGGTAATGTGGTTGGAAGGTCTTCAGTGTGGTTGGACAATCCTTGGTAATGTGGTTGGGAGGTCTTCAGTGGTTGGACAATCCTTGGTTGGGAGGTCTTCAGTGTGTTTGGGAGGTCTTAATTGTGGTTGGACAACCCTTGGCAATGTGGTTGGGCAATCCTTAGTAGTGTGGTTGGCATGTCTCCATTGTTTTTTGGAGGTCTCCATTGTGGTTGGTAGGTTATCAGTGCGGTTAGGAGGTCATCAGTGTGGTTTAGGATGTCTTCAGTGTGGTTGTTGAAGTCTTCAGTGTGGTTGGGCGGTTCGTAGCGGACCGGTTACCTTTGTACATGAACCCTAACTGGACAAATGTTTTATAATAATGACAATAATCTATGTTAACTATTACATACTGTTTTATCTACTCCCAATATTTATGTTTTGTCTCAGTAAAGCCAAATCTCTATTCATCGGATAAAATTTATGCCCGCCTTAGGAAGTTTTACTACTGTGTACACAGTAACAAACATATATCTTAAAACTTTTTTAAAAATTTATGAATGTTGCTGAAAAGAGAGTGGTAACGCACAAGTAGATTGTTACAGTGTGCTCAAGTCTTGAAAAACAGCCAAGTATAAATAAATTTATATTATTATTTTAAAAACGGTACCATAAATAGGTATTGTTTATTGTTTATTTCATACAAAGTTTGTCACAAGGTACAACCTTGCCATGGAGGAGCCTAAAACTAATGCCAATATCTAGATGAGCTTCAAGATCTAGCATTCTTCTAATATTGGTTAGAAACTCTCTCTCTATCAAGAAAGTTGAATTACTTAATTGTTTACTTCTAGCTCCTCTATCAAGAGCTAAAAAGGGCAATTGAGTATAGTACAATTGATTTGTAGCATATAAGCGTAAAGGTACAAAATAAGGTCTAAAAATATGTGTAGAATGCCCTCGTGCATTAATTTATTTGCTTTCAAATTTGTTTGAATTCATTATTTTCTTTTAAACTAAGTTTGTCGGCAAATCGTCTGGTTTGTTTCAATTAAATCCAAGCGCAAGTTCAATTCACCTTCAGTTTAAAACAACGAAATGCCCTCTATCTTTAAAAATTGTCACAAAAAAGATCCAGTAGTTTTTGTAGTTAGTCATTTAATTGGACGGGCAGTTCTAGCTCTTCTAGCAAGATCTAAACATGACAATGCATTAAAGTACAATTGATTTGTAGGATATTAACATAAAGGTACAAAATAAGGCCTACAAACGTGCGTTACCCAAGCACAAAGTTATTGAGATTTTTTTGTCAGTTACAATTTTGTAAAATTCATTCATTCATTCATCCATTCATTCATTCATGCATTCATTTATTCTTTCATAAAATTTCATTCATTCATGCAGTAATTCGTTCATCCATTCATGCATTCATTCATTCATTCATATATTTAATAATCATATTTATTTATTTTCTTACATATTTAATCTATTTATGTATTTATTTTTTATTTGGTAATAGGTCCTTTTAATATTTTCTTTTCTTTTTTCCTATAACCTATGACAAACTTTATGTATTTCTTAAAATTATCATATTTTTTAAAAATATTTAACCAAAAAAATTAGGACATTAGTGAAAGTTTAAGAATGCTGATCCTGCTTTTTCAGTCAGGCTTGACTTTTAATCTTAAGTCAAGTAATTAATTATCTGTTAATTGCGAATCCTTAATTGAAAGATTTGAATGTTTAAACAAATGTCTTGCTCTCGGAATTATTTAACTTGCAAAATTACTTTTATTCTTGCCAATACTACTAATTTTAAATTTTACGTAAAAATGCAAATAAATATAATTATATGGAGAAAGTACTTTTTAAGTCAAAAAATTATAATTGTTAAAGTTTGTATTGCGTCATGTGCGTAAGTGATTAATAAATTTACCCGAATTATAATTGAGATGAATACTGTAATTTTAATTATGGTTTTTAATGACTAAATAAATTTTTCGATTACGAGGTGAATGATGAATGAAATGAGTCAGAAAATAAATAAAAATGTAAAGGCGGCATTTATCTCAGCTGAATGGTGGTAGTCGCTATGTAGTGCGTTGAACCATGGGTACTCGTTGGTCCCGGCCTTGTTCGAATATTCACTCTCATTGTTCCAGTGGTGGCGCCAGCAGGGGATTGGGGACCGTCGGGGAAGGCTAGCGCCCCTGTCGGAGAAGACTGATCATTTTTGTCTGGGAAAAGCATAAAAATAAAAAAAAATACTCTTGTAATTTAAAATATGCTTTACCTCCAGCAATGAAGGTATCCAACCAAAATGATTCCCCCGGTCGGGGATCATGGCCCATCAGGGAAATCTTGGTGCTACCATTGTGTGTTTCGTCGAAATACAAGTTAATATTGCACCGCCTTTCGAGTGGGCCGTTAAGACGATGGCACTGTTTTCAACAACACGCCTCATTCGTTAAAGAATGCAATACAGTAATTGGCGTACAAGACAGTATACTCTAGGGAAAATATGTGTTTGGTGCCTCACAGTGCCGACGCTACGCGGAGGGGGAGGGGTAGGGAGTATCCCCCATCTGAAAGCCTTTTAACACCCCACTCCCACGTCTGGAGAAATTTGGTTTCGTCGGGGAAAATGTGCATTTGAACGTGTCAACAGGCCAAACATTCTGTATAAAGCACGGCGTTTGCCCTTTTCCTTCTACGGTGGCCCGTAAGTTTAACAAGCATCGTCGGTCGTCATGCGCAAAAACGGTATTTCATACAGTACATTGTTTTACAACCGGTAGATTAAAGACCACAGAATCATTCTTCATTCTCAAAAGCTGTCATTGTGATTCATTATTATTGTAAGTATGATTTGTGGTGGTAACAATAACATTCTTGAAATTAATTAACCTATTGCCATAACCGCAAATAAAATTATTCACACAAGATATGCGGAGTTTTTTGTTATTGTTCTCATAAAAGAAGTCTTACATAAAAGACACTTTTTAGAATTTTTTAAAAGCTGGCCAAAAAGGAGGGCCTTGCAGGGGCGTATCCATGCCGAAGGGGGTGCTCGAACCTGGGTTGGAAAGTTTGACAAGCATGCAAAAAATAAGTTTGTTTCTCTTTTTATTGTCACGTTCTTTGAGTGCTAACTATGATTTTGTGACGGTTTCCTCACAGCAGGCAGTCCTCCTCTGAAGGGGTGCTCATTTCCACTAAATCAGAGCTCCCAAGTCTCCAGGATTGTCCTGGAGTCTCCAGAAATGAATCTTCTCCCGGGCTTTTCTCCAAGATATTCTACAGGTTTTCAAAAATTTTCATAATTATAGCATAATTTTAGGCTATTTTTACAAAATATTGTTTGACATAAGGAAATGTAAATTTTAGCAATGTTTTTATGAAAATTTACTAGCATATCTTAACAGTGACAAATATCAGAAGCTATTCTTTCATAATAAGCAGTTTGTTCAGCTTATAAACAAGGATATTATACATACACTTTCAAGTGTACATCAAATGGTGGAAGGACGACCATGAGGAAATTTCCAGGAATCCTGTTTTTAAAACTTGGGACCTCTGCTAAAGGGGATGCTGGAGGCCCAGATTTTTAAATTTGTGTCCTAATACCTGCCAACTTTGTTGGGCTCCAATGCGTGAGACAAGCCCCGCCGCCACCAATTGTGCCACATCCTCTCCCATTTCGAGCAAAAAAAACGTCATCTTACCATTTTTGGGCCGTTTCTGCCCAAATTATTGCTGTTTTGGTGGCGGTTTATACCGTATTTTGCTCTATATTGTGTAATGTGTGAGAGAAACTATGAAATGACTGTTTGTAGGTGAGAATTCTGCTAATGCGTGAGAGACGTCAAAAATAGGCTCCAATGCGTGAGACTCACGCATAATCGTGAGAGTTGGCAGGTATAAGTTTGTTTTTGTTTTCCTCCGAAGGGGGGGGGGGAGGGTGCTTTCAGAAGCACCAGAACACCCCCTCCCCCGGGTATACACTGTCTTGTATGCTCTCAACTAGTAATTTCACTAATCAGGTCTATTGACACCTCCAGCTTGTCTTACGCTGTTTTGCAGAGAGTGCAATATTGCAAAGTCATCCCGTGTAGCTAGACCATAGATAAAATTAATTAGGCCTACTGATTAGATTTTTTTCTCAACCGTATCGGCTTACTGATTCAGGCGTATTTTATTTAAGATGGCGTAAACTCGCTACAAATGGTCTCTCTCGTTTTTGTTTTTTTTAAATTCAATATTTAATGCTGATATGAGGTTCTTCACAGAGAATAACGAGTTCTGCAATTACACTGAACGGTTTGGATTTTTAAAAAAAAGAAGAAAAGATCATATAGACTAGGCCTATTGAAATTATTTTAAAGTTACTTCATTTGCATATAAAGGACTACTAAGTATACTATTAAAGTATGATTTGAAGACATTTCGCACAATTTTGCTGGGCAAATTAATACAAAATTATCAATTTTATTTTGTCTGACTCGATATTATTAGTAATCAGTTTATCGTTCAACAATACAAGAGGCAAAGACTTTTTCTTTAGATTTAGCCTACTAAAAACAGCAATAATAATGCCTATCTAAAACCAAAAAATAGGCCTACTATAAAAAAATGTCTCTAAATATACAAGTTCAATAATACAGTAGTCCATATTTTATTTATACAATATAACATTTACAAATAATTACCTGATAATAATACAATTATTATCATTTTAATTTATTGAAGCATGGATGATGGTACAAGTGTCTTTTTTAATCTACTGTATATCCTGCTACTAAATTAACAAAAATATAGGCCATAATATATTCACTAAATTGATTGTGTAATTAAGTATTCGTTGTTTGATTTAATTGAGAAATTAAAAAAAAATTCTCAATTTAATCAAGACACACCCCCGACGATGTCTGCTAGTCGGGCGCATGCGTTTCGTAAACTTAGTGTGCGCCCTCTAGTGACTTCCCTTTGTAGTGTGCGGGTGCACAAAAATCTGTGGCCTACGGTTGTTTCACTGTTTAAAGTTATTTTTTTAAAGAATTTACGTTTTTAAAATGTCGTTTATCAGATTATTCTCAAAGAACATTTTACGTATAAACACAACGGTATGTTAAATACTTTCTTTATGCTACGAATGTTTTATATAATCCAATTTATTATCACCCTGTCTGGTGATGATAGGAGGAGGCCGACTGTGTGTGTGACTGAGTTGTGGAAGGCAATTTAGTTGTCATCGGGCCTCCGACCGGTGCACCCCTTGATACTGTAACCTCGGACTAGGGCCTAGCCCTACGCTAGGTACCGTCTAGGTCTAGGCTTTGATACATTTGTAGGTATATTAAAAAGTTAGAAAGACTAGGCCTACGGCCTAGGCCTTCCTGTCCTAGGCCTAGGGGTGGGTAGTCGAATAGACGAATGTAATTCCAAAGAGTACACTTCTCTAGACCTAGCCTAGTCTTGCTACAATGCACAACCACTCTCAATACCATGCAAACCACTCACTAACACTTCTAGTGACTTACTAACAATATTTTTAAAACCGTCTTACACATTTGAATATACATTAACATAAAAAGTTTAATTTCAGGATACAAGAAATTGTATTTGTCTTTATAAAAACATACCAATAACAAAGAAATTCTGGTTGTGTAGCTTCTTGAGTTAAAAAAAGTAATGAAAATATAAAAATGTTAAACACAAACCACCATAAACACAAATATATGTACATTGCAGTACAAACATGGCAAGAATCTGCATTAAAACTGATTAAAAGGAGTTAAAATTTACTTTAAAGGGAAAAAAATTAAAAATATATCCTGACACTCTGCATAGAATTTGTTACAATGGTGTTTTCATCTATGGCTCGTATTCTCGAAAGTGAACTAACCCGTCCAGGATTAAATTCAGATTTAATCTGGGACTAACAGACTATGGTATTCTCAAAGGTATCTAACGTTTGTACAGATATAATCCCTGGACTAAAGCATTCTAATTGTCATTTGCAGAGGACCTAGGTTTATAGATAGTCTAGAATCAACTAGTGCTGTCTAGAATCATCTAGTGCTGTTCTAGGGTTAGTCCTGGACTAACTTTCGAGAATACCAGCTCAAGTGTATATGAATGGAATATGAGAGTAATAATCTGGTAATTTCTGTGTATTCCTGTCAGTTGTATTGTTCAACCTCAGCCTGTTGATGGAGGATCAAACCCATAGCAAAATATTTTCTAATTATTGGATTTCAAATATTTTCCTGACTGTACTGTAATAAGTCATTTTTGATCCAAAATATTGTAATAATTTATATTGAAATTTTTTAGGAATGCGAATGGTAGTGAGTGGTATTTAGTTTACCCCGTTTTTGCATCTGCCTCATGTAAATGCTAGAGATGTTTACAGGCTGAAATTAGACAGGATAGATGACTTTAATCATTAAGAGTAGGTGTAAGATTTTTGGAAGCCTGGTCCACCTTCATAACCAGAATAATATTCCTGCTTGCCAATAATGGATTTTACTATTTAGGCAGACCTGACATTTTTTTTTTTTAAATTTATGTGTATTTAAATAAGGTTTCATATTAATTTTTATTTATTGATGTTAAGTTTTAAAAAATGGATTTGAGTGTATTCGTGTCTTTAATTTTGTGTTTGTGTTTTTATCATTAATACAAAGGTATATGTTTTCTAATGATAAATTTAAATTTAATATGCCTTGAAACTATAGTATACTGTACTTAAAATAATTAAATTTTTAACTCACATCAACAGTAATAAAAACATTTAATGAATTTTTTTTATATAATCTTTCTGATTTTGTTATAATTACAGTAACTGTTAATATTATTGGATTAAATGATTGTTTTGTTAAATTGTGCCTGGTATAACAATTAACAGTGAGTGATGTTTATGGAACCTGTTTTATGGTCAATACACGGCGCTTGTTCGAAATCTATACCTTTCAAGTTCATAAGTTGAATTTTTGACTAAGCTTTGTGGTTATTAAATAATATTATATAATATACTATATTATAGTATTGTTTGAAAAGATCTAATACAGTACATGTTCTATTGAATTGAAATTTAATCCTAAAGTTAAAAAGAATCCCCGCCCCTCAAATATATGGACTTAATACCTATGCACATAAATAATTTATGCTTGTACATTTTAAAAAACTGTAAAATAACTTCAGAAAATACGTTTAAAAAAAGCTTGGTTTTTAAAATAATCATGAATGCTCTATGAGCTTCAAGAAGAATATGTTGAGATTAAAATTTAGGGACCCTTGAACGTGTCAAAAAATTAAGCAAAAAATTTAATGAATGTACTGTACTGAATTAATTTATTAATTTATTTCCATGTTTCTGTTTTTTTTAATTGTTTCCGAAGACAAATCTGCTGGTACCACCATGTTCAGTTTATCCTAATGGTGTAGGAATTGCATACAAATTATGATGGTAGACTTTCCTAGCTTGTTGGACCGCAATTCGTAACATCAACGCAAAACGTAATAATCAGCACAAAATCAAAAAAATCAACGCAATTCGTAATAATTTTTTGTTACGAAAAAAGCCGCAAAACGTAAAAGGGGGGTCTCGCAAAACGT
>JAOTQE010094269.1:0-14450 GCA_025631205.1 Nesometra sesokonis
AGTAGGAATATTTTTAATCACGTGGCACTCTTTCAACCAATCAGTGCAGTTTAAATGTTTGATGTAGAATATAATAGTACCTATCTGATTAAGTTAGTAAGTAAGCAATGGATCTTTACTGGTTATGGTGAGAAAAGTTGATTGTGTTAAAATTTATACAATTATTTGTATAGCCTTTTCATATTTCTATAACCAGGGCATAATTTCATTTCACCTTCTTGCAAGGGGAATTAATTACAGTTTACAAGTCAAAGGTTTTACCCATGGCTAAAGATCAGTCGACAATAAGCTAAGCTTTAGAAAATAATTAAAACAAATTTCATTAAGAAGTATGGTACAGATCGAGATCTGATTGAGATATGAGTTAAATTAAATAAAAGTATGTAAAGGAGCAGGGAATGTTAAACAATTATTGTAAAATTATAGTGTATATAATTAATTCGCATTCACTTACCTTGTGGCGTATGGCACGGAATCCTTGTAGAACATGTCTTTTGGGTATCAGGTCGTGTTTCTAGATCGCAGCCAGTCGTAACCACTTCTTGGTAATTCCGACACTGAACATATCGTGTTGCAATGCCATCACCACAACTAGCAGAACACTATAAAACAATGTAAAAACAAAGGGTTTAATTAATGATCCCAAATTAAGTAATTTACATGGGTATAAGTTAGTTTAGGGCAGTTTTAAACATGACTAAATGGATAGTGCTTCAGGTCAAAAACCTAATGAAATTATTTTTAACTGAGACTGTATTACTACTTGCATTTTTAAGTACCACAAGCTCCCAGCAAACACAAAACGTTCTTATGACGTTCGTGAACGTTGTGGTTTGGTATGTGACAAAATAACGTTTGCAAAACATTGCACAAACGTTATATGAATGTTCAAACGTTATAATTACGTTACATGTTGTGAAATTTGGTTAAAAGTACGTACTTATGGTTCTACAAAATAACGTTTTCAACACCAAAATATAACGTTATATAACATTCTTATAACGTTATATTGTTAGCTGGGTAACTGCCTCAAATTCCAAACGGTAATCAACCATTTAGAAGTTATTAAAAAAAAATTAGTTCTGCATGTTTTGCACATTATATTGATTGGACATGACCAGACTTTGGACTCTTTTCAAGGCATTTTTCTTCCTCAATTTACCTTCTTTTCTAGTAAATGTTTATAATTTCTCATTTATTAATGACTATTTAGTCTTGTTCGTTTCTGCTTCAAGGTGTAATTGCCAGAATAAATTTTGAGACCACTCTCTTTGCACCCATAATAATACCAAATAAGGCATGTTTTAAAGTAAAGTTAAGATGGTCATAACAATTGAATTGAACTTAGGTCAAATGGTTGATATCTTACTAAAGGACTGAATATTCCCAGATGTGATATTCCTCGTTAGCGGCATTCTTAAATGATTTACTAAACTATAAACGGCTCATCATTATCTCCTCTTTTTGATGAGTATTGAGACTAAATGAAATATTTTGTTTTATTATTCAATTATGGGGTTTTTTCAATATTATATATAATAACCATGCTCATTTACAACTTCCAATTTACAAACTTTCTATTTTACAAACACTATTCTGCCAACTATATCATTCAAATAATGGCTACTTGTGTAATTATCCGATAATTTATTATGATAATTCTTTGTTTTTCACCATTTTCTCTTCAAATGCACCATTATAACAATCACAGACTCTAGCTAACATATTTTGGTACGATACTGTAATATATGACAACGAAACATAATTGAAAGGACAGCAATGCTTCAATAATATGCAAGCCAAGGTTGCAATATACAGAGAAATAAAAAACGGAACTTGGCTTTGTCATCAACCGGAAGTAAATGATAAATGTAGCATGGAAAGCTAAAATATGTCACATTGGACAATGCCCAGATAATTGTGACATTATCCATAAATATTGTCACTGCTAGAAAATGGGATTTTTGTCAGTAAATGGTCTGAAATCTGAGAAAAGCTCAATCCAAACTATCAAATTGTATTTGACAACAAATTTTATTCGTTTTTATTTATCGTATTTCAGAAAAAGTATCTTTTTCACAGATTTGATGAAAACTGAAAAATCCAAAATGGCTGCCATGTATGACATCATGATTATGCAAATTCTACATTGTTTCCACTCTCACCATAAGCCAACAATACCATGTAAAAACAATTTTAAAATAATCTCTTCTAGTATAGTTTTAAAATTTATTAAAAAATGACCTATTTTTCTTAATGATTTTCTGATGATGACATAACTTATGTCGAAATATTAAATCCTGTCACGATGGTGTGTACCTCATTGCTTGGACGTATTATACTTTCTTATATAAACAAATCTTATACAATAAATTCACCCAAAAATTTCTATTTATGGCAAGTTCTCTTAGATTAACTAAATCATCATAACCAGTAAACCCACGATTAATCAAGTCATTTTTAATAACTATTCTTACCTCAGACCAGTTGCCAGTAAGCCAATGAGGGCACGGTTGGGGGTTGCAGCCCTTCTGTGAAGGGGGTCTTGGGCCATGACATGCTTGGTACACTTTGGAGATAGACTGTCCACTAGGTAGATCTTGAATACATGTGACTACTCGTTGCTGTATCCCTGGTCCACATGAGGTAGAGCATTCACTCCATGGGTTTGCATGCCACCTAAAAAATAAAAAAATTTGGGTACGTATGTGTATTTCCAAGTAGATGATGAAGATGGCATTTTCACTCTATGAACCTTCATAGTTGATTTTTTATGCAAAGCACTGTTAAATATAATGGCTAATAAAATGTAATGGCAATGGTGGATGATGATGGTGATGGATGATGATGGTGATTAAGATGACGGCGAAGACAGTGGTTCTGATAAACGTGTGGATGAAGGTTTTCATGTGGTGGTGATGATGATGAAGATGACGACGACGAAGGTGGCGGCAACAGCGGCAGCAACAACGACGACAACGATGATGAAGATGATGATGATGATGATGATGATGATGATGATGACGATGACAATAATAGTGATGATGACAGTATGGATGATGATGATGTTTTTACAGTTTATACGAGTTTTTAAAATTTGTAAAATGTTTTAAACAGTTTCTAAGTAAACAGAATTTTCAGAAGTTCACATAACTATTTGAAAATAACTTGTCTTAAATTTTGAATTAAATTATCCTGAAAATTATAAGAAATGCACAATTGATGATGTTGTCAATATTTTTAAGTCACTTAAGCGTGGGCAAAACTGTCTTGACCATGATGATTTCTTACCTTGGAGGACACACATGGTTGTTACAGTGTTCAATGTGGTCCGACGGGCGTTTACTTTGATCACAGAGGATATCATCCAACACTTCTCCTGTTTCCACACTAACGCAGCTTATAACTGTTCTTTTTTCACCTTCAAAAAAGAAGATGATAATTTAAGTTTTTTCAAGATAAACCTGTTTAAATAATAATTTTAAAACATAAATGATAAAATTATTAGTGACGATGAAAATAAAATTGGTGAGAATTGATGTCATCATATTTTAGGCAGCGGCCATTTCCCAACACTGAAGTCTTGCATGAACCGCTATCTCCTGTCCTTCCTACAATTAGGCTATGGAATCTTTTAGAAACGTAATCAGATTTTAATGCCTTTGTTAAATATATCATATCATTTATTTTGCCTTTACAGTTACAAAACACAAACAAGTTGTTATCTCAACATGTTTTTTTTTCTGTTATTCCTTAATTACTGAACTAACACTCTTATAACTGAATTACTGCAGTAACTGCAGCAGTATAATTTTGACATGTACTCTTATTTGTTTTAACTTTACTTTTAGAATCAGGAAGGTAAATTTACTTGTATCTCATTTACAAAGTCTTGAACCTTGTGTTTACTATTTTTCAAAACATAATTTTATAGAAAAAATAAATAAAATATATAAAAGATCGATTATTATTCTGAGTTTAAACATGGAAATATCACACGAATCCATGTAATGCTTTACTTGAAATATTCAAATGTGTGAGCTTATATTTTACCTGAAATTTGTTTAATAATATAATAATAAGATAATAAGATAACTTTTATTGTCCAATATAAAACTGGAAATTTGCTTCCTCTTTGGCAACATTTAAATGTACACAACAAATATATGAATATGAAAATAAAATGGCAAATACTACACCACCTCAACAAAATACAATTTACACACAAGGATGACAACACCACTTTCAACAATATTTAGGTAAGCCCCCCCACCCCCAATTCTTACACTCATGTCTTGAACTCCAGTCCTGCTTTTAGGACAACAGCAAAGTTGAGTATTTACTACTGTAAACATTCATGTGTTATTCTTAAATACCCCATAAAGTTGTAATTTTAAGGACAGAATTTTCTAAACATTTTCTAAACATCATTTTATAAGCTTTTGAAAATGACTAAAATAATGTGTTTTATTTCAGAGAAAATAGAGGGGGTAGTCCCGTGCAATGCAGTGGCTGGGGCAGGAATTCCCCAACGTCATGGCAATGCCCCCGACAGGGAGGGCAACCTCCGGCAGATAGGCCGAATTTGAGATGGTCTTGTTTCCGGTTTTCAATTTACAGTGGCGGCGGCAGGAATTCCTCGACGGTAGGGCAATGCCCCGACAGGTAGGGCAACCTCTGACAGATAGGCCGAGTTTGAGGTAGGCATATTTTCGTTTTTCAATTTGACAAGCAAAAAATAAAAATAAAAACGTTATTTGCAGAATTTTGCATGCCTTTTCAGGCCGTCTGGTATATTGTATGTTGAGGGCTCCCTCTTTATGTTTTCATGCTCCATTGAGCAAAGAACTCCGCCCTTTTCTTTTTTTCTTTTACCGTCTTGCTGCGTAAACTGCTTAATATCAAATCCTGAACGTGAAACTAACAATTAATTTTATTTGGCCTTACTTGCGGTTATAAACTTTATTCTAAAGAGACCAATGCATTTGATGACCTTTTAGAATGAGTAATCCTTCTAAATTTATGATACAATACAAAACCTTCCAACAATATCTATTACAAAATAAATTTTATTTTCTGAAAAGCACAAGTTAATTTGTCTTGTGACGCCAATACAAACACTTTCAGCAGTATTATAAAAAGTGTTTTGATTTTAAGTAGTCTGGGATGTCGTTTTTTCATTGTCACAAATATAAATACTTTCAACACTATTACCAAAACAAATTTCAACTTTAAGAAGCCTAGGTTGTTGTTTTTCATTGTAACAAAATACAAACACTTTAAACGATATTTATTACAAAAATAATTTTACTTTAAAATGTCTGTTGTTCTCTAGGACACATTTTGCAGAAATCTTCAACCTATTACAAGATAATTTTGACATTTAAAAGTCTGGCCAATGTTGTTTCCTGTTACACAAAATCAATTTTAACTTTGGTGGTATTACTTCATATTGCACCAAAAAATCTTCCAAAAAATATCTGGAGGGCCTTGCCCTTTAAAAAAATAACTCTGTTAACATGGTAGATAATGGTAGTGACAAGGTAGATAAAGGTAGTTAATATGGTTAACCCTAAAAAAACTACCAAGGATATGGTAAGCAATTCTCTACAAAGATTACATAGGAAAATACAGCCATTATTTAGAATAAACCCTTAAGGCATTGATAAAATCAACAGACATGGTAATTATATACTACATAACTAGGCAGTTCTCTGTGGTGCTAGGTAGATCTCCCTAGTAATTTAACATGGTAGATATACCTAGTCAGAGGGTGTTATTTTTTTCAAAAGGTGTAGCTTGGTGGTTAATAACAAGTCTATTTATTCTATGGATGTTCATTATCTAGCCATTAACATGATACATCCATGGGTGTGACAAAATAAATAAAAACTAACTTTTTCCTCTCTGTGGCACCAATTCAAAGCAGTAAACAATATCTATTACAAAATAAATTTTTACTTGAGTAGTCTGTAAATTTAGTTTAAAATTGATGATAAATTTTAACTTTGATGTTTTTCCTACACAAATACAAAAAACAACAAATAAGAAAAATTAAGTTTGACATTGAGTAGCCTTTGTGGTATTGTTTCTTTGTGGGAGGTTTTTAAATTTCAAGCGTCCAGTTAATTTATGATTATTGGTGAAGTAATTTCATGCATGGACACAACACATATACTTGGCTGAATCTCGTCCTTGTTCTTCAAAACTGCTGGTAAATTCGACAATTTTCATCTGGGACAGATGTTAAATCTGGAAACAATCATTGTTTTAACCCGTAAAGTAGAAGTTCATAGTTTACAACATTTTCTACTTGCTATATATACAAATGTCATAATCTCAATACAAATATGCTCTGTATGGCCTGCAATAGTATTTCATTTTTTCCAGCCACTTAATTATTATACAATAATATATTATTTCTATTTCATTTTAGAATTACATAAAAAAATGTAACTATCAATCAACCCAGGGGTGGATGCAGACTTTTGGAAAAGGGGGAGGGGCCGGAAGGGAGGGGGGCTGGTACAGAATCAAAGTTCAAGGGGATGATGACATACATTTTGTCATCATCAGGAATTCCCAATGATATAATTTATGTTGCAATATCGAATCCTGATGGAGTGTATCTCATTCTTTGGAGTATGCATGACATTTTCTGGCTTAATTTGGGGTACAATACATTTTGAAGAATCTCCGAAGCTGAAAACTGTTAGAAAAGAAATTTTTTGGCCTCTATTTGTTTAAACGCTATGGTAATTTCCACATTAAATGACCCATTTATTTCTCATTAACTCACATTGCAATTCTCCTGTCAATCAATGAACGTTTTCTTACAGCTAAAACACAGTACACAATATGTATTAATTTACTTGAATGTGCTTGAAAACAGCCAAAGGCAAAAGAGACTTACAATAAAAGTAAAACAGCTTAAAACCAATGCTAATGAATGGACCATTTTGCAGTTCAATACTGTAGTAACATATTCATAAAGCTCCTTCTAAAATCAACCAAAAAATATATATTTGTCTGGAAATTTACCTGATTATTATTTCTAAAAATGTTTAGTTAACTTGTTTAATTTTATTATCAAGTAGAAAAAAGCTAATACTGTAATAATCAAACACTTTCAGGCTTATTAATATGCTTTATTTCTTTAGGATCCACACACACAAAAAAAACTAATTCTATACTTCTTTTGCATTTTTTTACGTTTTGAAGTAATATAATGACATAAACATGGCAAATCAGTATTATATTTATGAATTTAAATAACAAAATAGTGAAATCTAGAATATTTCAATTTTTTGTTGACAACACATAATTTTGGAAGGAAAGGGCCTTAAATAGTCAATAAAATAGTCTTTTTAGTTATTTTATAGATGACTTTATTTGCTTCAAAGCATCAGTCTTTTTTTCTGTTTTAAAATATGTTTGATGTTGCTTATCAGTGGTCATATATTCAAAATACTAGTATAGACACTTACAGTTATAATGTAGCCCAGTCAGCAGAAGACAAGACTTTGCCAAGAGTTAAGGTTTCGTTGGTTTTAAAGCATTGTTTGGAAAAATTGGTTTGATATGCAAGTATCCTTGCGCATGAATTTTCATCAGTGAAAACAGAAGGGATACTCCTAAAATACCAATTAATTATAAATTTAGTAAAAATCAAAACTTTTAAAGGACTACTTGACCATCAGAGTTAAGCTGTATAAATATTTATGATATAACTTTTTATAATTATGGTTTGATGTGTGTTGTCCACATGTTGGTATCGTGATTCTGTCAAGCTGGGCTGAGTTCTTAATATATAGCACTGCAACATCTGGCATAGATGAAAAAACAAGAGCGGCTCTAGAAACATTATAACATTTGACTGTAACATTCAAGTTCAAAATTCAATCCAAAAATTTTATTAGTGTGTATTTCTATTACACGACGTATCATACTATAAGGCAAAGTAATGAAAAACTGTATCGCCAAAAGGCTTCTAAACTACAAGGGTTTGCACTACAAAATATGTGCACATAAAACAACAGAATGTATTACAAAAATTATAAAAATACAATAAAATAAAAGGAATATAAATATATATTTTCTATTGTTGTAGAAATACACAATTCGTTATATATCAATTGGGCTAGAAATGAATTCCGATGTCTTGTGATGATAAGACACTGCTTAATAAATTGTAGTAAATTAAGACCCATATTTTCTTTAGAAATCGATCTTTAAAATAAAAAACACATTTCAATTTAACTATATTTTATTAGATTTACAAATATAAGACTTATACGCCATATTTATGTTACTGTAATATATAAAAAACATAAAAAATAATAATAATAATAATAATAAACTTTATTTATTGACTGAAACACTTGATTCACCCAAGGGGTGTTTTTCATCAAGGCCGTCCAAGGCCTTATACTGTTGTATATGATAAAATTACATAAAATTGTTTACTTAGGTCAAACTATACCCCACCAGACACCAAACTGGTATTTTAATATATGTTAACTTAACAAATATTGAAAGAAAAATAAACATTAAAAATTATGCTAAACCTGAACTGCAAACGGAGCCGCAGATGCAATGCGTAAAAGGATTCTGCCCTTAAAAGAGTTCAACAACTTTTCACATTTTCTATACAAGAATAATAAAACTAAATTGTATGCTGGAAATTGACATGATTAATTTTAACACCAGTTTTAGGCAATGTACCTTTAAAATTCTATAAATGGAAAATTAGCTTAATATTTAATTAATTTAAATAATGAATATTCCCATTCCATAACTATGAAATAAGCTTTCTGCTTCATTTTTAAATCAGTTCTGACACATTTGTATATGCTTACCATTTTCTGTTGTATCCCACTTTCCCTCTAACAGTGGTTCATCAAGCGCTAACACCGGTCCCACAAAAAATAACACCAATATATACCACATTTCCTCATCTAGTGTATAGGTATTTTGGTTTAAAATTAAAGTTGATGATGTTGTTTGTTTAGCTCCACGAGTGTATTAGTACAAAAAAGTCTACCAAACAACATACTTCAGTCTACCAGGGGTCAGAGGGATTATTAAACCTATGTTTGTATGTGCCTCAGTAAACAGGTCTTATGGATTAAGCAAGAGCAAGGATATAAAAGCTATAATATATTTATTTCATTTCTTAATATTTTACATTTTTTTGTGGCACTGACCATATAATTATAAATAGGTTAATTAAGGTGATACTCGGAATAAAAAGAGATATTTTATTTTAAGCTTTATTAAAATGCTGATAATAAAATTAAAAACACCCCTACTTAATAATGGATCAATCTGCAAAACTTTTTGATTTTCAGGAACGAATCAGGAAGTGACAATATGTTGCTGTGGTAACCAAATACAGTTTAATGTAAAGAAAGTACAGTATTAGGTAAAGATTAAAACAGCAATGTATATTTACCTTTTAACAACACGGGGCGGTGGAACAGGGGGATGGAGTGGATAAGTCCTCTCCGTAATAACTCGGGGAGGAGAGAGTGGAGTGAGGGGATGTTTGGAGGATGGATCAGTCCCCCACATCAATCACAAAATATGACTTTTATTTTGTTTCTATAATTCACATAGATATACCCCAAGAGACCTCTTAAGGTTGCAGTGGCGTATCTAGGGGGAGATTAGACGTCTAAAACCATAAAAGCAGCATATAAATATTAATATATTGGCGCTCAGCACCCTTCCGAGGAAGAGAAGAAAGGTTTTTTTTTTTGTTTTTTTTTTGCTTAAGAAATCTGACTGGAATTGCAAATCCCCTTTTCCGATGCATATATGCACCCATGGGGGTTGCTGAACAAATCAAACTCCCCTCGACCTATCTGAAAATAGTTTTCATAAGTTTGATACCTCCGAAGATCTCTAACACACAGATTTGATTCGATCTGCCCCTGTCATATACAGGGGCAGATTGATTTAAGGTGTGAAAAATGAAACAAATCTGATTAAATATATTGAGATAAACAAACATTTGCTTACGAAGGGCTCGGTGGCCTGATATACATCTTTCTTCCTTTATTTCAATGAATAATTATGGAGGTTATTTTTACACCTCTGTGTAATAACCACAAACAAAATAACCATATTTTTTATTTAATTTACAAAAAAGGTTTAATTTTAGAACTAAACATTAGTTTGATATGAGCAGGTTAATTTCAAAATTAATGTTGAAAATTTTTGGTCATTTTCAAGTGACAAAATATCCTTAAGATAACTTTTTTTAAAGATGTATTGTCACTCAAAAATGACCAAAAAGTCATAACCATTAATTTTTAAATTAACTTGCTCATATTAAAGTACCATCAAAGTTATGAACTTGAGAATAGAAATTACTGTATTTAAAAACGGTTTACTAAGATTTTTACATTGAAAAATTACCAATATTTTCAAGCCTTTTTATGAACTTTTGCTAATTTTAAGCGCTATAACATTGCAAAGGAGGGTTAAATATTGTTTTAATATTTTAATTTTGAGTGGAATGACCATAATTTATATATTTCTTCAAAATAAGAAAGTCATTTTCAAAATCATTTTTGTCATTTTTTAGGTGACAATACATCTTTAAATAACTCCTGTAGAAAACAGCTGTATATTAAATCAAATATATGAAATAAGAACTCTATCAACAGTCCTTGTGGCTATGATCTTGGGTGGCAAAAGGAATCATTTTTCACCCTTATCCACTGACTCACTGGTGCATGAATCCAAATGGAGCATGGTATTTCACTTTGAATTGTTTCCGATTTTAAATAGAAAAAAAGTGATTCCTAAATCTAAAATAAACTTGCTCAATTTTTTCTTTTCAAAATAATATCTCACAAAAATGTTAAAAATAAACAACAGAAAACTAGTTTCCGAAAAGTCCACAGATTCATTAATGACAAGAAAATATAATGCATATTCCAAGTATTGAAATACATGCTACAGTAGGATTCAATATTTTGACATTGATTATATCATCATCAGGAATGAAAATTTATTTATCATAACCTATTTATACACAAGTATCAAATGTAAACAATAAAATCAAATCATTATCTGTAGAAAGCAGTGACTTAAAAAGGTGCCAAGTCTATTCATAAAAAGATGAAAAGAGTTGGAACCACTAATTAATCAAATATTTTCCAGGACAGCATGAAGTTGCAGGCTTGAATCTCGTCAGAGGAATTTAAATACACAATTAATTTACTGTTAATGTGCACTGAGAGTTTTGCTACATGTCCTTGTTGAAAACTAAAATAACAATTATTGATTAATTTATCCATTCAAATATTACATTTATTCATTTAACTCTTTGTAGGCATATTTAATTTTAATTGATCAATTAACATTAGTTAATTGAGATAATTACCAAAATGTGAGCTCTAAAGTGACTCGTAGCAACTGTAAGGTCTCACCACAAAATCAGTCGCATTGTGGGCAAGATCAAATTGAGGTACTGTAATCACCAAAATATGGG
Source organism: Nesometra sesokonis (assembly GCA_025631205.1). Taxonomy (NCBI): domain Eukaryota; kingdom Metazoa; phylum Echinodermata; class Crinoidea; order Comatulida; family Antedonidae; genus Nesometra; species Nesometra sesokonis. Next base: position 11,504 of record JAOTQE010094269.1, read on the forward strand.
GTCTGAAGTGGCTCCTAGCAAATGTGAGCACAGAAGCGACTTGTAGGAAACATGAGGTCTCACCACAAAATGAGATGCAACTTAGGTGAGATCAAATTGAAATAATCATCAAAATATGAGGTCTGAAGTGACTCGTAACAAATTATCACTTACTAAAAACTAAAGCTTACAACATCTTTAAAGCTGCCCAAGAAAATTTTCATTCGGGTTAGTCAGTGAGGGACTCTTTTTTTGAGTAAGTGCCTTTGCATTACTTTTTGTGATTTGATTTTTTTTTCATATACATAACTTAGCATAAGTCAATGTTTGGTATAACATTAATAGCAGTTCTTACATTTTTCTGGATAATTTTATGCGAGCCAAAATTATTGGGAAATAAGATTTTTTTTTTAATAAGAAAAATTGCCAACACTGGTTTTTAAGATTTTGGGTCAGTCAGGCGTAGGCAGCACAAAGAATTTTCTTTAGGCCTAACATCAAACAGAAGTAGGAAACAATTCGAAAATATGTAATGTCAACACAAGTCAAACATGTGGCATGGTTATGTTTCCAATTAAACAATTGGTAATCCAAAACTATTTCCAGTCACAGTGAAAAGTTAGCAAATCTGAAATCACATGAAAATGTGTCAAGGACAGAAATTAAAGGAGAAAGAAAATATACCCAGCGAGTCTCAATTTGTCAAATACTGAACGATTGAATTAAAACATCAACAATACTTATCGTTGACAGCTAGTTTCTCTGTAATGATTGTCGCTCTGAGCAATCAGAGAACCAGAATAACGTAATTTTAAGTTATATAATTGGCGTTATCCTTGAATATTTCTAGAGCCTGGGGTAGTGTTATAATTTTGTATCATTTTCATTACACAATAGGTGCCAAGTCAACTATTTTAAACGTTTACTAACTGGTAAATCATAAACTAGGTTTTATTTTTATTAAGGGACTTTTTTTATTAAACTAAAAATATTGTACATTCATTTTCAAATAGAAAATTCTATACCATGTGAAGACTGACATTACAAATAATTTATAAAATTATATTTTTTTTAATTAGTTATTTACAAAAAAATATATAGTAAAATAGCTCGTAGGCTAAACCCACTATATTTAAGATATTATATTAAATGTCAAAATATTAAAACAAAGAAAATTTACAATAATTAACTTACATTACAGGAACAAATTATAAATCAAAAGCAATACGCAAAACATCAAAATACAGCAACCGTTGTCATCAAGGATAAAAGTTATGATTAAAAAAACCCTTCATATTTACTATTAGTATTATTGCACTCATATTATTGTAAATGATTAAAACATAAAATCTGATCACAGTGCAAATTTTAGTATTCTGATTCGTTTAACATTCGCACAATAGAGTGTAGTATAGCCAAATTACGCCCATGCTCAGTATTACATATTAGGCCTTAAAATACTAATTTTTGTGCCATATTTTGCAGACATATTAAACAGTTTTGTTCAATTCATGTCTTTAACTAAAAAAATCAGGGAATTTACTTCACAACATTGAGAATACGCAAGAAGATGGGAATGCCATGGTTGTGAGCATTTTGGTTAAGCCACGCCCATTTTCACACTGTGCATACCTCATACTCTAATCTCACATCTAGGGAAATAACTAATACCCCATTCAGACTAGCATCGCATTGTGATCGGTTGTAGAAATTGCGACAACCAATTGCACCCAATCGCAAAGTAAAATCGTGTGTGAATCTTCACCAATAGTAATCGATTATAATCAATATCACAACTGTTAGTGGTTGTGATTGGTTGTTGCAATCTTTATTACTCCTGATTACCATGGAATCCAATCACAATGAATTCCACAGGCACTGATTGGCTCGATTGGCTGAGGTCAGGAAACCCTCTATCGCCGAATGAACATATTCTATGAGGAACTGTTACAAAATAAAAGTATATATGAATGCATTTGAAATTTGCGAATGGCTGCAATCGGGAATTGGATTACCACCGATTACATCGCAACCGGACGTGATGCGATATATGCGATGCCAGTCTGAATAGGGTATAAGTTGGATTTTTGCAATCTCCTGCAACCATCAACAAAATGTGTTTTTCTTAAATAAAACTATATCATTTTTAATTTAAAAAGTAGAATTTTGGCAATAATCATCATTTTTACATTTTGTGTTTTTAAAATACCAATGGAATTTCAGTATATAAAATAATGCATGACTGTTATGGAGCTAGTATTTCGATGTTCTATTTATATTTATATTATTATAATTATATAATTAATTATGATTACTTAATAATAATTAATTATAATTAATTAATTATAATAATTAATTAATAATTATAATAATAATTATAATTATAATTAATTATAATTAATTATAATTTATATTATTATTATTATTTTATTATATTTATATTTACCTAGAAGAAAAAGAAGGGGGAGGGAAAAACCACGTACACAGAATTGACCTAATTGCTTATGAAAAGATCAAGACCGATGCTGAAGTAAACACACCCATCCTCAGTTAGCATTAATAGTGTAACCACATACTTCAGTTTGGGTGCTAGCTTAGTATTTTACTTGATTATCGATTATTATGAAAATTATTGTAGTCTTACCTCCATTGCAGGATACTGAACACTCTGACCAACCCTGCTCCTTCCATACATATCCTGCTGTGTAATTATAAATTACATATTCCAACTCAGTCGCTGGAGAAACATACATGACCTTTATAAGAGAGACATAGCCAGAATCAGGTATAGTGTCATCAAGTATCAGGGCCGGCGGAAGCATTATAAAAGTGGTCAGGCAAAGTTGGAAAGTCCACATATTATGTTACATTTTTTTAAAGTTTGTTTATACAATCGATATAATTCACGTAACGTAGACCTTCTTTCAATTCCTTATAATCGTGTCAATGCCACTAAAAATGGTTTTAT